>ML781378.1:384855-408872 GCA_009831015.1 Picea engelmannii | reverse complement strand
TTAAGAAAAATGATACATGGGATCTAGTTGATTTACCTAAGGAGAAAGAATGCATAGGTGTGAAATGGGTATATAAAACTAAATATAAGGCAAATGGAGAAGTTGACAAACATAAGGCAAGATTAGTAGCTAAAGGATTTGCAAAAGAATATGGAGTTGATTACAATGAAACATTTGCACCCGTAGTAAGACTTGACACAATTAGGATGGTACTAGCTATTACAGCTCAACATAATTGGAAAGTTTATCAAATGGATGTCAAATCAGCCTTCTTGAATGGATATTTAGAAGAAGAAGTCTATGTGAAACAACCACCAGGGTATGAAGTAAGAGGACAAGAAAACAAAGTTTACAGGTTAAAGAAGGCACTTTGTGGATTGAAGCAAGCACCAAGGGCTTGGTATAGTAGGATAGATTCATACACGATAAAAAATGAATTCATAAGAAGCACTAGTGAGCCTACACTATACACCAAAGTCAATGAACAAGGTTATATCTTGATTGTTTGCCTATATGTTGATGATTTGATTTATACAGGTAATCTCTCTATTGATATGTTTAAATCAGCAATGAAGAAGGAATTTGAGATGAGAGACTTGGGGTTAATGAACTATTTTCTTGGCATTGAAGTCACACAAAATGATAAAGGAATTTTCATCTATCAAAGTAAATATGCAAGAGATGTTTTAAAAATGTTTAGAATGATAAACTACAGTCCAGTTTCTACACCTGTGGTAGTTAGCACCAAACTAAGTAGAGATCAAAATGAGATGGATTTTGATTCAACTATATTCAGAAAATTGGTTGGAAGTTTGATGTATCTCACCGCAACTAGGCTAGATATAATGTATGGAGTCAGTTTGATTTCTAGATTCATGGACACACCAAAGAACTCACATCAAGCAGGAAAAAGGTTATTAAGATACATTGCAGGGACTATAAATCATGGCATACTGTATTCCACTTCAAATAATCCACAGTTGGTTGGATACACAGATAGTGATTTTGCAGGAAGCATTGATGATAGAAAGAGCACATCTGGATATGCATTTCATATTGGAATAGGAGTTGTGGCATGGGCATCAAAGAAGCAACCAATAGTGACAATCTCATCAGTAGAAGCAGAATATGTAGCAGGTACATCAACAGCATGTCAAGGAGTCTGGATGCAAAGAATTTTGAAGGATCTAATGCACAATCAAGAAGAACCGACTACAATATACTGTGACAATAAGTCCACCATTGCACTATCAAAGAATCATGTTTTTCACAAGAAGACAAAGCATATCGACACACGATATCACTTCATTCGAGAACTTGTCAACAATAGAGAACTCATCCTACAACATTGCAGATCAAAGGAGCAACTTGCAGACATATTTACAAAGGCCTTAGCACAAGACCAATTTGAGTATTTAAGAGAAGCATTGGGCATTGTAAATATTAATGTAATTAGTAGTATAAATTAGGGGGGAGTGTTGGAATACGTTAATTTCTACCTACCGTCATTAAATCAGAACCTTCCGCTCAACCACCACTACTGTTCTTCCACCGCCTCTCATAAATGCTCTAGAACATTCCATCGACACTCCAGATTATTTCGTGATGCTCCAGAAGTTTCCTCTCTCTCTATAAAATCAAAGCAATGTAACCATTCAGCAAGTGAGCAATAGAATCGTTTTTTTTCTGTGCATTACATTGTTTCTTTGCCTTTGCCCACACATGGAGCAACCGCAAGAGGAAAAAAGTGAGCTTAATTTTTACGAATATCTCATGTGGCTGTGGGATTTGGTCTCGTTGGAATACCTTATTGCATATTTCACTCGCAAAATTGTTGGTGGCCATCAACGTCTTTGGGGAGGGATGCAATCCCTAGCCATAGTTGTATTCAGGATGCTTCTTGCAATCAACAATTGTCAGCCATTCAGGGATGCTTATTGCAATAAAAAATTATCAGGCATTCAAATCCATACCGCCATACATTCTGCTACGTCTAGGGAAAGACAGGAAGTGGTGAATTTTTCTATAGACAATAATCTATGCACCAACACCATTAAATCATCAAACATGGTGATGGTGCCATTTGATTTTTATTTATGATTTTGATGTGTTTTTTAAAAATTTTTAAACCTAAAAAATATCCATGTTTATTTAGTCAACTGAACAAAATTCAAGAATCAAAATCCACTTAGTCATGATTTCAAATTAAAAAAAAAAAATCTTCAATTATTTTTAAAAGGGTGTACAAATATTAATGTAGACCATAACATAATGAATACTAATCCATTTGTATAAATCTCTAGGCATCATAGACTAATAACTCTTTCCATTGATTTAGAGGTAGTTTGGGCAACTCATTATCCTTTCACAATGGGTTTTAAAGAGTAAAGTGCTCTGCTAAAAAACCTTAGTAGATTCTAAGTCTCGAGGGGGCAACCCCGTCTTAATGAAGAAGTAGCTTCCTTCAAGGCTATGGTGACAGCTTATGCCAAAAATTGAAAAGTCCAGCCTACCATATTTGTGAAGTGCTATGAGGAAATATCAAAAGCCAAGCTTTTGTCCACTTCTTCGCGGCGTAAATGCCTTACCTTAGTTGATCGCCACTTGGTAGGTCAATTCAATGGGATTTTGCTTTCCACAAAGTGAAGTGGGAAGAAGCAAAGGAAAACAAAGAAAACTAAAGAACACACTGAACAATTTTATTGCCATGCTAAAAATATTACATCCGCCTCTTATTTATAGAGTTTTTTAAAGGATCCCTAAGATTTAAAGACTTCACGGGAAATATTTGGAAGACATGTTGGTGGATATGGCGGTGGTTGATGAAAGCTTTGGTTTTAAAAGTGGTTGGTAGAAATTAATCCAAACAACACTCCCCCTAATTTCTACTACTAATTACATCAATGCTCCTTTGATCTGCAATGTTGTAGGATGAGTTCTCCATTGTTGACAAGTTCTAGAATGAAGTGATATCTAGTCTCAATATGCTTTGCTCTCTTGTGAAAAACATGATTCTTTGATAGTGCAATGGTGGACTTGTTGTCACAATATATTGTAGTAGGCTCCTCTTCATTATGCATTAGATCCTTTAATATTCTTCGCATCCAAACTGCTTGACATGCAGCTGATGTACTTGCTACATACTCTTCTTTTGCTGATGAGATTGTTACTATTGGTTGTTTCTTTGATGCCCATGCCACAACTCTTGTTCCAAGATGAAACACATATCCAGATGTGCTCTTTCTGTCATGCCAACTGCAAATTATTTGTAATAGAATACAGTATACCATGATTCATAGTTCATGCAATGTATCTTAATAACCTTTTTCCTACTTGCTAATGTGAATTCTTTGGTGTGTCCATGAATATGGAAATCAAAGTGACTCCATACATTATATCTGGCCTAGTCGTTGTGAGATACATCAAACTTCCAACCAATTTTTTGAATATTGTTGAAACAAAATCCACCTCATTTTGTTCTCTACTTAGTTTTGTGCCAATTTCCATAGGTGTAGAAACTAGACTGCAATTTATCATTTTAAACCTTTTTAAAACATCTTTTCCATATTTACTTTGGCAAATAAAATGCCCTTATCATTTTGTGTGACTTCAATGCCAAGAAAATATTTCATTAACCCCAAGTTTGTCATTTCAAATTCCTTCTTCATTGTTGATTTAAACATATCAATAGAGAGATTACCTGTATAGATCAAATCATCAACATATAGGAAAACAATCAATATCTGACCTTGTTCATTGACTTTGGTGTATAATGGAGGCTCACTAGTGCTTCTTATGAATTTTATCATGTATGAATCTATCATGTTATACCATGCTCTTGGTGCTTGCTTCAATCCATAAAGTACCTTCTTCAACATGTAAACCTTGTCTTCTTGTCATTTTACTTCATTCCTGGTGGTTGTTGTATAGAGAGTTCTTCTTTTAAATATCCATTCAAGAAGGATGCTTTGACATCCATTTGATAAAATTTCCAATTGTGTTGAGCTGTAATAGCTAGTACCATCCTAATTTTGTCAAGTCTTGCTACGCGTGAAATTTTTTCATTGTAATCAAGTCCATATTCTTGTGCAAATCCTTTAGCTACTAATTTTTCCTTATATTTGTCAACTTCTCCATTTGTCTTATATTTAGTTTTATAAACCCATTTCACACCTATGTGTTCTTTCTCCTTAGGTAAATCAACTGGATCCCATGTATCGTTTTTTTTAATAGATTCCATTTCATCATTCATTGCATTAATCCAATGTTCTTCCTTAATTGCATCCTCAAAATATATAGGATCTTGAGTAAACAATGCAAAATTAGAATGCAATTCTATCCTAACTCCTTGATCATATATTTCTTGCAAGCTTCTAGTCTTTTTTCCTCTTTATCTTGGTCTTAATGATTCAAGTGTAGGATTTGAGTCATAACTTACTTGTGGAATTGATGTTTCTCCTTGCTCAAATTGCCTTTGTGAGTTTTCTTCATGTGGAATTCTTGATGGTATTCCTCCTTGCTCATTTGATTCTTCTCCTTGACCTTTTTCTCTTTGTTCTTCATATAGTATTGGTGTACCTATAATTGTCTTGTCTATATTGTCATCCCATGATTCTTCCTCTTAGAATAAAAAATCTCTGCCTACAATGACTTTCTTGGTTATAGGATTAAACAACTTATATACCTTAGATTGTTCATCATAACCAACAAAAATGCATTTTTCACTTTTATCATCCAATTTACTCTTTGTTTGTTTAGGCACATGTGCATATGAAATGCAAACAAATACTTTAAAATAAGAAACAATATGATGCTTACCACTCCATGCTTTTGAGGAATCATGTCCCTCACAATCTTTTTTGGACTCCTATTCAATATATAAACTGCACAAGCTATTGCTTCAGCCCAATATTCATTAGATAGATTCTTGCCTTTCAACATGCTTCTTGACATCTCCATTATTGTACAATTCTTCTGTTCTGCAACACCATCATGTTGAAGTGTATAGCTTGTAGTGAAATTCTTCTTTATTCCATGATACTTGCGATACTCCAAAAACTCATTTGATTTGTATTCTCCTCCTCTATCTGATCTCAATATCTTAATGGATAGACCACTATGTTTCTCAACCAATGCCTTGAATTCCTTAAACTTGTCAAATGTTTCAGATTTGTGTTTGAGAAAATAGACTCGTGTTTTTCTACTATAATCATCAATTAATCTTAGAAAATATATGCTCCCCCCTAATGATAGTGTTTGCATTGGACCACATAAATATGTATGCACAATTTCTAAAGGTGCCCAAGCTCTGTATGACATTTCTTTTGGAAATCTTTTCCTATGTTGCTTCCCCAATACAACTTTCACATGAACTTATTGGTGCTTGGATAGGTGGTAAACCTATTACCATTTCATGTTTTTGCAACAAACACAATCCTTTGAATTTTAGATGGCCATAGCTCAAGTGCCATACTCATGCTTGATCTTGACTTGATGCCTTGAAGCTTGCTCCAATTTTCTCCATCATTTCACTTTTCATGTGAAGTGGGAACATTCTGTTGTTTTTCATTTCAATCTTTGCAATCACCATTTTACTAGGACTAATATCAAATATAGTGCATACATTATTCTCAAAAGAAACTCTATAACCTTTTTGAGTAAGTTGTTCTACACTTATGAGATTATGCTTCAAACCAGGAACAAAATAAACATCAGGGATAGTTTTTTTTCCAATCTTTGTTATTAGATTAATTGCACCTTTTCCCATGACTTCTACAATGTTATCATTACCCAATTTAATTTGTGATTTCACTAATGTATCCAAATCCTCAAACATATCTTTAATTCCAGTCATATGGTTACTACAACTACTATCAAGAAACCAGATGTTACTTGAATTTTCTTGAGCTTCATGACATGTAATAAACAATGTCTCAGAACTACTCTCAGAGAAATTTGCATTCAACTTTCTCATATCTCCTTGTTTCTTTTGGCATTCATTTGCAAGGTGACCATACTTCTTGCAATAATAAAATTGAATCTTTGATTTGTCATACCTTTGTGATTCCTGATTGTTATTTCTTTCCCTTGAGATGAAATTTTGATTTCTCCTTCCTCCTAGATCTTGATTCTATCTTTCTTCTCTTTGAAAATTATTTCTTCCTCTTCCTCTTCCCATGAATCCCATATTCCCTCTTCCTCTGCCTCTACCAAATGTCATTTTTGTTTTGAATGCATACTCTAATGAGGTATTGTCATTCCTGTTCAACCTGTCTTCATAATTTTTCAAGGATCCAACCAACTCATCCATAGAATATGTAGTCAAATCTTTAGATTCTTCAATTACCACAACAATTGCATCAAATTTTCTTGAAAAGCTTCTTAAAACCTTTTCTACAACCTTTTGATCCGCTAGTTCATCACCCTTATCTGATTAACAAAGTCCATAACACGATATGTAAATTGATCTATTGAATCAAAATCTTTCATTTTCAAGTTTTCAAATTCTCTTCTAAGTGCTTGGAGTTTGACAATTTACCTTACTAGTGCCTTCATATGATATCTCTAGAATGTCCCATGCTTTCTTGGCTGTAGTGGCCAGTTTAATCCTTCCAACAACCGAATCATCCAATGCTTGTCCAATTATTTGCAAAGCCCTTTTATTCTTTTGCCTATTTTCATCAAACTTTTTCTTTTCATCAACACTCAAAACAGACTCATCTTGTGGTTCAGTATAACCAATCATTACTATATTTGATAGCTCATATGAATCAAATGCTAATTTCATTCTAAATGCCCAATTATCATAATTTTTCCCAGCAAATATTGGAATAATAAGTTGTTGATACATGCCTCATGCCATCTTTAAAAAAATATCAATCCCCAAAAAAACTTTCAGCAAAAATTGAGCTACACAACATCACTCACACGATGGATAAATACTGCCAAAATTTAATGTTCAGGTAACCTTTCTAAAATAACCCTTGTTATTTACAAACAACTAAACTTTAATTTACTGAGGCAACATCTATATTGTAGATCTTAATTCTCTAGCTCATGTAATCCATATCAGAGCAAGTAACTTTCTGGTGATTAAGCATAATAAGCCAATATGCTAATAACCAAAATCAAATTTTTGAATTTATCATACAAAAAAATATACCGTTTGTATAGTTCAAGTATCAACCTTCAGAACTACATTGTAGGCTACTTGAATATATTTGTGCAGAAAGGAATTTGCATATATACTAAGAAACCGACTGCCAAATCAAACAGAAATATAATTCTTAAATTTTTCAGTTTCAACAAATCTAACAGTAATCAACAACTTGAAACCCATCAGGAATGTCAACTCGACTACTAAAATGAAGACTTATAGGGACAAAAACCCTTCTACTTTCTTTTGTGGCTATCCACGAACATTTCCAAACCGAAGCTCCTCCTCCTCCTCTGCACAAAGCTTATCTTCACAACTTTCTCTTCCTCCTCTTCACAGAGCTTCTCTTCACTCTTTAGATCTACATCGAATCACATAGATCTTCACAACACTCAAGTGCTTCATGGCTCTCATGGCCCTCACAACTCTCCTGGATATGATACCATGATAAAGTGGGCAGAAGCAAAGGAAAACAAAGAAAACTAAAGAACACACTGAACAATTTTATTTCCATGCTAAAAAGATTACATTTGCCTCTTATTTATAGAGTTTTTTAGAAGGATCCCAAAGATCCAGAGACTTCATGAAGTGGGAAATATATAGAATACATGTCGGTGGATATGGCAGTGGAGGAGCAATAACATGTGGTTTATGGAAGATTCAATCTTAAAATAGGTTGGTAGAAATTAATCCAACCAACACAACGACGGTGGCAACTTGGGTTCAAAAATCATGGAAACCCCATATCAAAGGGAAATTGCACCAGTTTTTATGTGGAAGGGTTTTTTATTCTTTTCTATTAGAGTATAAAGAGGACACAAGATTGATTTTCTGTAGGGGTCTGTACTTCCTAGGAGCCAGAGGAATGTATCTGAATAGATGGTCATTGGATTTTAATCTTAAGAATGATATTCCTTATTCTATTCATGTTTGATTGCAACTTCAACACCTTCCACTTCACTTTTAGAGAGATCATGAACTAAGGTGCATTGGTAACACTCTTAAGAAATATATTGATAGGGTAGATACTAGGGAAAACATGTTCTCATGTGCAAGAATTTGTGTTGAAGTAGACTTGAGAAAAGGGCTTCCTGAGGCCATGCTGATTTCACTAGACAAATGGAAGCATTTGCAACAAATCGACTATGAGAAACTCTCATTATAAGTGAAAAGTGTTCCATGAATATGGACACTTCACTAAGTATTGTAAGAAAACCGGTAATCAACAAAACCCTGAAGTAGGGATGGAACAATAGAAAGAGGTGCCCAAAAACTCCGGCCAGGGAGGAAATGCTAATGCGAGAACTTGTTCTTAGTTGGGATCTACCACTATTGTGGGTAAGACATTTGGTGGTTGAAATATGGGCCCTTCTACATCTAGTACTTTGGTTGTCGTTTGAGGGATGTTTTGTGGAATAATAGATTTGAAGCATTGGCTAGAAATACACCTAACCATATTAAGGAGGGAAAGGGGAAAATAGGGCAAGAAGAAGTAGAGAAACTAATGCTAGGGGATCCCCCTTTAGTCCAATCAATCCCTCAATCCCTAAAAAGGGGAAATCCGGGAATGAAAGTGAATCCAAAGAAACAACCACTAGGAAGGAAGGTTAAGGGAAAATCTTGGAAGACAAGAGCATATAAATAAAAGGCCTTGAAGAAGTGGAGATTTTCAAGGATGTAGAGATGGCGTTCCCTTATTCAAAGGTCAAAGAATCATAGGTTTGGGACTCTACAAATGATGAAGAAAATGAAAAGGCTTCGAAAGAGAATCTTCCGAGGCAATTTGGAAGAAAGACTACCAAAACACTAAGGGAAGAGAAAGCACAAAAGGAAATAATGATGGGTTCATAGAAAGCCTTGGAAAAGGTGATGGGAACCAATCAAAAGACACAAAAATCATCTGGAACTAGTATGTATCCAAAAGGAGCCCCCCAAACTCAACAAATAATTTCAATAGTCTCCTAGAATTATAGGGGTTGGGAAATGATCCCAAAGTAAATGCAGTAAAAGATATTATTAAATAAAAAAAACCTTGTATTATCCTGATTGAGGAGACCAAAATGCAAGTGGAAAAAGAAATAATAATTGGGAAAGGTAATTGGAAAGGCTGTGATGGACTAGTAGAGAACTTGAGAGGAGCATCTGGGGATTTATTCTCCCCACGGAATGCTTAGGAGGTAAGTATGAAATTTGCATATCAAACCCCAAACTAGATTTTATCTAATTTTATGTTTTTAGGAAGTGGCAAGAAGTTATTTTTATTCAATGTTTACATGCCGATTAGTTATGTAGATAAAGAATCTTGTTGGCGCTCAATATTAAAACCTGAACAAACTAGAATCTTTAAAATATTATATGCTAGTTGGAGATTTCAATGTAACCATGCATAGTTCAGAAAAAGAGAGGTGGAAATATATTGAGGAACCCTTTCTGAGACTAGATGGAAGAATTGGTCACAAATTGAGACCTCCTTGACATCAAGCCAATTAAAGGAATATTCACCTGGTCAAACAAAAGAATAGGACAAGGCTATATCACAACAGTATTAGACCACTTATTGGTTCATATCAATATCATTTTGAAACACCAACCATTAAAGTTAAACATAATCTCGGCAAGCACCTTGGATCATAAACCAATTTCCTTAATCCTCAAGGAAACTACATATTATGGATCATTTCCTTTCATTTACATTCCTCTTTGTTTGAAAAATGGAAATGCATATGAGGTTGTTGAAAAATCCTTCCAAATTTGGATTCCAAGCACTCCAATTTATATCTGGGAATAGAGGCTTAAATGTGTAAAGCATGCCCTAAAGGATTGGGCCAAATCCATCTTCTTCACTCCCTTGAAAGTAAAGGAAAGAATAAGGGGGAAGATATAGGAGCTTCAAAGGAATATGGATAATTTGGAGATCACCAAAATAGTCCAGGAAGAGGAAGTTAAATTGCAACATGAATTAAACAAGGCCATCAAAAGTGAGGACGAGAATTGGCATTTGAAATCCTGCATCTTGTGGCTAAAGGATGGGGACAAAAACTCTAGCTTCTTCCAAAAACAAGAAAAATCTAGGATATCCAAAATAATGTTTATGAAATAACTTTGGAGGATGGCATAAAGATTATAGACTATGAGGGAATTAAGGAGGCAACCAAGGCGCATTTTCATAATCTTTACTCAATTCAAGGAAAGGCATAAATTAGGAACATGGAAGTGATGCTTGAGCATATTCCCATTTTGATATCAGTAGAGGACAATAGTGCATTAACTCAACCTATTAAGGAGGAATATGTCAAGAAGGAAATATGGAGTTTAGACCCAGATAAAGCACCAGGTCCAGGAGGGTTTTCAATTTCCTTTTATTGAATATTTTGGGATCTAATCAAATATGATCTATGCAGAATACTGAAGTACACTCAAAAATCTTTCAAGCTTGTGGGAAACACAAATTTTCCCTTTCTTTCTCTTTTCCCAAAGGAGGTGAACCCCTCTTCCTTTTCAATATTCAGATCAATTTCCCTTTTCAATGCAGATTATAAGATAATGACTAAGATCATAGCTCTTAGAGTAAAATATTTTATGCCCAAGATTATTTCCACTAACCAGAGTGTTTTTATGTAGAACAGGAAAATTTTTAATAACATTGTTCTTGTGTAGGAATCCATTCACTTGAGTAAGGGAGCGGGGGGAAAAAGAATGGTCATCAAAGTGGACATGGCAAAATCTTTCGATTGGGTGAGGCATTCCTTCCTTTTTTAGGTTATGATGAAATTTGGGTTCATCTCCAATTTCATTTTCATTCAGTGGGTTGCCTCCTATAAAAGAGCACCTTGGATTTCTCCTATAGTGAATGACAAACCCTCTTCCTTCTTTCAGTGTAGTATGGGTTTGTGGGAAGGCTTCCCATTGTCACCCCTATTATTTGTCATGATGGTCAACTCCCTTAGCCTTAAATTGGCATCTGAAAGAGCTTTACATAACCTTTGAGGCGTGAAGATAGTTAGAGGGCTCCAAAAGATAAACCACTCCCATTTTGCAGATGATGAACTTTTAATGGGGGGTTCTTCTCCTATAATTTCTACAAGGTTCAAAAATACTTTAGATGCTTACATAGATGCCCCAAGGGGAGCCTTTAACAAAAGGAAGTGCGAAAGGTTTTGTTGGAATAACAATTTAAGAGAGATTAACAATGTATCTAGAATCCTTTAGTTCCCTTTGAATGAAAAATGGACATCTTTCAGATATCTGGGCATCCCCATCTCCCAAAAAATTTCATCCTCTCACGTCTAGAACAATAGTATAGAAAAGATCAATGTGAATTTTTCACAATGGGGTGCTCATTGGCTTAATCTAGTAAGAAGAGTTATCTTAATAAAATATGTTATGTCTTCTCTTCCACTATATCAGTGCTCTAGTTTAATGGCACCCCAATGCATTATGAATAAGATTTCCCAACAAACCAGGAAAATCCTTTGGCAAGGAAATAAGTTTTGAGTCTAGAGAAATATTTTTATATTTGATTGTTTAAGTACATGCTAGAATATACCATTAGCATCCATGCAATTCAAGCATTGTTGGGTTAGCAATAAACATATGGATTAAATATCAATGTATTACTAGCAACAATTATATGGAATCTATGTAACGCTGAGAATAAAATGATTTTAGAAAGGATAATATAATATTCACATATCCCAAGTAAAGCTCTAGTGGTAATAGAATATTCTATACTACCTCGTGAATGGTCACTTGAAGGAAAAATATGCCTTGACAACTTGTAGGTATGAGCAAAAAATAAGAGACAACATGAAAGAAACTTTTTCGAGTCTTTCTTATGTAGTTTTTCCAATTTCAAGATACCACAACATGCTTGTGGACATGTACATATATGAAAAGAAAAAGAAAAAAAAAGAAAAGTTCCAATTGTAAATGCACATAAGATTTGGTTTTATTGTTCCCAACATTGCAACTTTTATGCAATATCTAGTCACCATATCATGTTGAAGAAAAATAAAAGAGTATCTAGCCATGTTATTACAGAAACAAACTCTAGATATTCCACCCGATCTACAACTAGAAAATATGTTTCTTTCTTTGATATTGGGCGATGAACTTCGAACCTCCAACAGACAGGATATTACCCCTATACTGGAGATACTCCAAGGAATGGTAGTCGTTGGGTGTGTTGTGGGGATTCACAATCCTTACCTTTTGATCTAGAATTATTTCTCAATGATTTTTTATTGAAAAAAACCCTAATTTGGGTTCTTATAACAAGATTCTAATTTTCCCACAATTTCCTTAAAAAATGGTATATTTCATTAAAAATTAATATTTAAATATTGAAATTTTAAAAAAATGCTAAAATAACATAGGAAATACTCAAAATATTGATAACAGAGTTCACACATATGGGTTGTGTCTCTGGGCCTACTTCAAGTGCTGAACCAATTCATTAATAAGGATCCAAAGTACATTACTACACCTCTTTACATCAAATAATGGTCTTCAATCTGCAAAAGCGATCTTTGATGTCCTCTATGAACAAAATAGCATAGGTTCCCCAACCTTCAATGACTTATTCCTACAATAAAATCAAAATAAAATTGCCTATTCTCCCAATGAATGGGATTACCCACTTCACAAATAATATTCTCCCCCTTACCCCTGTATCAAGTGTCTAGGAAGAGGAATCGACGAGGGATGAGCACCGAGGTAGAAAACCACGTTCCCACCCTTCTCATTGATGTGCGATCACCTCCCATCACTCTCGTCACCTCCATTAATGGAATTTAACTCCACTACAACTCAACATCCCACTCAGAAAACTACTCCCCATGACTGTCATTCTCATCATGGATAACAGGTAAGAAGAAAAATATAATCCACGCTCTTGTCTTGTGCCTCTCATCCAGATCCTCACCATGGAAAGTCCCTCAACCATCAAACTAACTCATTGCACTCCTCATGTTCATCATGGCACCATTGTTGTTACCTTACTCAATAGTTTTCCTCATCATATTTCTTTCCCTCCCGACCCCATTTGGTTCTACCACCTTTCTCTAGCTCTACTCGAACACTGCTCCAACTCTTTCTACCCTATGCAGACTCCCCTCCCTATCTTCTCCAAACATTATGTTTTTCCCAGAACCACCATGAATTGAGGAACAGGTCGAGGAAGAACCTCCCAACTTCTTCGTCGTCTCACTAGCTCCTGGCTAGTTACAACAGCTACAAAATCCTCTGACTCCTATGAAGCCCACACTTTGCTGAGAATTCAAGCGGACATTGACCTTGTGGAAGCTAATGTCATAATACTTCAAATATATGTCTCATATGACTATGTTCAAGAGGAAACTCACTCTTGGATTATCGACACTGGCAATACCAAATCCCACATATCTCACTACTTGCAGACGATTGAATTATACTGGAACATGAAACTCCTGCTTCAACGTGATATGATGGACATAAAATATGACAAGGAAGATATCATGCTCGATTTGGATGAGATAAAGGCTCAATTGTGTCTCCAAGACCTCAAGATGAACCTCCTTGCAAAGAAACTCGTGGAATTGGATTTCTCAATCGTCGGCCTAGACGATGTTCGATAAACTCTAGATGAGGGCCAACCCTCCACTCAACACTAATTGTTATTAGGTTCCTTTTTTGTGGTTTAATATTGAAGGCTACAAGATTTTAATCTAGCCCCATCTATGTCAGTATAGAAGAAACCCTCAGCTAGTTTTTGAGATAATCATAGGAGATATCCTAATCTCTAGACTTTATCAGACCTTCATGTTCAATACAATTTTTGTTCATACTATTCTAGACAATATGATTCATTGTTGTTGGTTTGGTTTCCCTAGTGGAAGGCCAACAACATAGTCTATGTACATTTCAAATATAGTAATATAAAGTTCTCAGGATAGCTTACCAAAAAAAAGAAAAATATCCCCCTTATGTTGTTTCCAAATCACATTGTGTATTAGTTAAGTTGCTATCCTTTTCTCATGAAGGTAGGGGTTTGAATACCTCCAAATATTCCCTCCTTTATTTTTATTTTTTAAATCAACCTTGATGTAATTATCCCACATTGCTCGGGATTTGGACAAAAATGGGTTTTAAAAAGAAATCTCCACACCCTTTGAATTGGATACATAATGTCTTGGGTGCCATGTTGAATCCATGTCATGTATTGGGAACTAATCCTTTGCAAAGATTTGGGAATGATCTCACATACACCATGGTGAATCCTACAATAAGGTTTATATATCAAAATTATTCTTAACCCATTTGAGAATGGTGCAATAGCATGGACTCCATGCTTCCAAAGAATGGAGACCAAAAAAACACATTTGTCATTCTCTACCATGTGGCACTTTATGATTAGTCTGTGCATCAGAATGTGATTGAATCACCTGGAAATTTCATACAAGTATAGTCATACATAGACACTATACCTTGTTTGTATTTTTTTTTCATGTTGGTATTCACCTTCAACAGACCATACCTTTTGCATACATTTCCAGATTGACCTTGTTCAAATTGCATTGGAAATATATCAACAAACTCTTCAATGCAAGGAAATGTTTAGTAGACTTTTAGAACATATGATCGGATTTTTCGTAGGTATCCTCCTGGATCACTCATCTTCACTAAGAAAATTTTGGGCCACCAAAAGTCAGGTTTCATTCATAAAATAAGTGAGGGTACATCTTCCTCACTTTTCCAGTTTACATCCATTCGAATTTACTTGGATGCATTCTTTTTAGACCCACAGGAAGGTACTCCACATCACCTCTTCCTAAATTCCTCACCCTCCTATCCAAAATAACATATTATTGCAACTCATCAAGATGTTCAGGAGAAAAATCGTCAACAAAAGGGACTTGAACATTCTTTCCTTTATCCATGATCATAGGAGGCTCATGTACTACATCTTAATACATGGAGGTAACTCTAATTGAAAATCATTGTTACCTTGATATTTTATAAAATTTCAAATGGATCGTACCTGATTGACTTATTATTTTTACCTTCAGCTTTAATGTGTTCCTTGTTAATGTATAACCAAACTTGATCACCAACTTGGAAGTGATGATCAACTTGATTCTTGTCATGCCTAGCCTTATACTTGGCTTGGATATTTTCCAATTTTTCCACTATGGCTTGATGAACCAATTGGATCTTATAGATGAACTTGTTGGCTTTGTCTTCATCATTACATCCATATTCCACTTAATCTTTCCCAAATGTTAAGTCCATAGGAGACTTAGGAAAATAACTAAAAGATGTCTCAAAGGGATACCTTTGTGTTGAAGAATGTATGACATGATTATAGGCATGTTGTACATATAATACAATTGCTCATCCTAAATCTTAGGATGCTTGTTACAATATCCTCAAAGTAAGCATACCAATGTCTTGTTTATCACTTTAGTTTGTCCATTGCTCTGTTGATGAAAAGTAGTGCTCTTCTGAAGCTTATTGTCCATTAACTCCCACAAAGTTGACGAAAATTCCCCAAGAAAGTGAGAGTTGCGATCAGATACAATGGATGTGAGAAAATTAAAATAAATCCAAACATGCTTGAAGAATAACTGTGTATTCCCTTCTCCTATCACTTATTTCTTACAGGGCACTAAAACACACATTTTTCTAAATCTTTCGAAAGCAACATATAGATAATCATGAACTTTCCTATACATACACAAACCCCCTACAAAATCCATAGAAACACTTTCTCATAGACGAGAAGGTATAGGAAGTGACATACACAAACCCAATTTTCTATTAATTGTTTTTCTAGTGGCACACACCACACATCCTTTTACATATTTGGACATGGTTTCATACATTTGAGGCCAATAACAATATTTTTGTAATAGAGATATTATTTTTCCTATACGAAAATAACTAGTAATGAGAGAAGTATGTTCTGGTCTAATTAAATTCACTATTTCATCGGATGGAATAGACAATTTACCAAGATGATATAACAATTCTTCATGTACATGATAATCTAATTTGTCCACTCTAGTACCATGTATTAGTGTTTCATAAACATCCTTAAAATATTCATCTCCAACATTATGGTTGAATATAATTTTAAGGAGATAATGAACTATGCTATAAAACAATGGATGCATTAACAGAAGGTCTAGATAACATTTTGACAACTTTGTTTTATATAACTTTCTTATACCTAATGACCAAGTGTATTTTTTAAAAAAATCTCATCCATCAGAAAGGATGTGACGTTGTAGATTGGTATGTAATTGAATATACTGCAAAGGATAATGATCTATATGTATGATTGCCTCTTTGTCCATCAAATAGTGGTTCCACATCTTCACACTTTGAACCAAAGCACACAATTATTTTTTATAAGTAAAATAATTTCTTACCGCACTAGTGAAGGTATTAGAATGGTAACAAACTAGTTTCCTCCTTTGTATTAACACTTCTCCTATGGCATAATCACTTTCATTAATTTCAATCTCAAATGTTTTCTCTAAATATGACAACGCTAGAACTAGGGTTGTATTGTTCTTTTCTTTCAAGGTATTGAAGTATTTTTGTTGTTTACCTCCCCACTGAAAGACCTACTTAGTACTTGTCAAAACATGTAAAGGAGATGCAATAAAAGAAAAGTTAGCAATGAACTTCCTCCAATATTGAACTGCTTCTAGGAAGCTCCTAACTTCTGTTACATTATTAGGCTTAGGCTACTTCATAATAGCTTCTTTATAGGGATCAACTTTCAATTCATGTCACCCTAAAAGAAAAGTTAGGAATGAACTTCCTCCAATATTGAACTGCTTGTAGGAAGCTCCTAACTTCTGTTACATTATTATGCTTAGGCCACTTCATAATAGCTTCAACTTTATAGGGATCAACTTTCAATTCATGTCACCCTACTACTATAGCCCAAATAAAATAAAGATGTTTTCCCAAATTCACATTTTGACATTTTAGGTACTATTTCTCCCTTTTCAAAACATCTAAGGCTCTCCTAACATTCTTTACCTGATATTCCCAATTTTTACTGGAGATTAGTATATCATCTAAGTAGACTATTACAAAATCATCTATGAATGCCCTAAATACAGCATTCATAACCTGTATGAAAGTAGTGGGAACATTACAAATCCCAAAGGACATAACCAACCATTCAAATAAACCCTATTTCATTTTAAAAGCAATTTTACAAATGTTATCTTGATTAATCTTATTTGATGATTACCACTTCTTAATTATAACTTAGTGAAATAGGTTTTATTTTTTAATTGATCCAACAAATAATCAATATGAGGAAGAGGGTAAGGGTTCTTCACTGTAATTTTATTCAATGCCTGAAAATGCACACACACTCTCCATGTATTGTATTTCTTTGGTACCAACAATTAAATGGGTGATCCACATGAGAGGCACTTTTTAGAATGACTTATTTCTCAAGAAAATCCCAAACTTGCTTCTTTATTTCTTCATTCTCAGTCACAAATAACCTATACATGCCAATGTTAGGAAGAGGTGCATCTTGTTGTAACTAAATCTCATGTTGTATCTCTCATTTTTGAGGTAATCCTTGTGGTTCCTAAAACACTTCATCATAGTTAGAAAGGATCTTAATTAATTCATTTTTATGTTTAGGATCACACCCTTTGAGAGCTTTGGATTTACCATAACTCTTAGATTTTACAATCATGAGTACAAAATTCTTACTTGCATTTACAAGCCTTTTCATTTGTCCTTTAGTAACAAGAGACAAGTTAGTATTAACATGATAGGATCTTACAATATGCTCAATACCATCCATTGTAAGATGATACATGTTCTCCTCCCTATAGAAGATATCTTTCATACCATACAAATAACGACTTCCAAAAACAATTCCACAAATACCAAGTGGCACAACATCTAAATCTACCTCATCTATGAACTTAGAGATGATTGCAAATTTGAGCTTACATTATTTAGATACCTGTATCTTAGCATCTTCACATACCCATCCTAAGGGATATGGTTTTGGATGAGGTTTAATTTCAAGTCCCAATGTCTTATCAGTTTCTTCATAAATGAGATTAACTTGCGAAAAGATAACTCTAATATGGAATAGTTAACTTATTTTCCTTTCATCATGCATAGTTTAATATTTTAAAGAACAAGTATAAATTAGCACTAGAACTAGAAGAAGAATATGTACCTTGTATTCCCATGGAAGTGATTTTGGTTTCATCACGTGAATCCAACACAAGATCCCATTGAATTGTAGTCATGATCTTCTTATTACCCTTCTTATTTCTGAACCTCTTTGGTATTAGTTCTAGATGAAGTTTCCAACACTTAGCCTCAAAATGTGCTTCATTTTTGCAATGTGAACATGGAAGATTTTCATCTTCTTTATTCACTGTAGTTGTTCATTTCATTTTACCCTTTCCTTTTTTCTTTCCTTCAACTAGCTAAACAAATTTATTTGAGAAGTTGTCCTTGACATTCTATCCCCTTGACTCGATATGAGTGGCTTGGACACAGACTTCATAGAGACTAATTTGATTAAACATAAAAATAATAAGTCTCTAATGGTTATGCAACCCACCAATATACTTCAAAAGAGTTTTTAATGTATAAAGAAGAATGCCAAATTTCGATGCCCACTTTCTAAAATCTTGAGTATTATCTTGCACATTCTATCCTTTATTTTTCCTTAGATTATGCTAATCCATTATTGATTATTGCATATACCCTAAAGGATAAAATTTTTTCTTTAATGAAATTATGAATTCATACTAGGAAGATATCATTTTACCATTCATAAGAAGATCTCCTTGACTCTTACTCTCCCACAAGATAAGTATCGTTCCTCCCAGTTGGAGAGTAGCTAGATGGACTTTTTCTTCTTCATACACAATGTTTTGAGCCTCGTAATATACTTCAATTTTCTTGATTCAATGATCCATTTTCTCTACATTAAGCTCTCCATTATATATTGGAAAGTCAAGTTTCATGTCTAATTTCAACTAAGATGTCTAGGCAAATTAGAATCATCTTTCTATGGTTGTTTTTTCGATGTAATTGAAGTGGAACTTGAACTTGAAGGAGAGGATGGGGATGGAGGAGGTTTAGGAGGGTCACACCACCTCCTCATTTACCTTGACTTGAGCCTTCTTCGTTCTTCTTTCATTCGTTATATATTTCTTACACCATGGTTTTCGTATCCAAAAAGGCTTGCTGAAATATCGTTTCACATTCAAAGAGGTTTTCTTCCCTTGGAGATTCCATTGCTTTCCTTTGGAATTCACATCTTGAACCAATCTCAAGATTGTACTCTTCAAGCAAACCTTCTTCCCACTTGAGCTTAGACTTGGTTAGCATTCAATACCAAGACTTGTGAAAATCCAAATCAGCATACGATTAAATCTCTAATCAACTCCTTTGATACCAAAATTAATTCAAATTTAGTGCTAAATGCTTCATTCTTGAAAAAAAACACTAATTCCGATTCTTATAAAAAGCTTCTTAATTTCTCGCATTTCCCATCAAAACTGGCTTAATTAATTAAAAAACAATATTTAAAGATAGAAATTTAAAACACAAATTGAATAACATAGGAAATACTCAACAAATTGATAACAAAGTTCACCCATATGGGCTATGTCTCCAGGTTTGATTCAGATTCTTCTAACAAGCTTCTCAATTTCTCGCAATTTCGTTAAAAAATGGCTTAATTAATTAAAAATAATTTTTAGAGAATGAAATTTAAAACAAAAATTGAATAACATAAACAATACTCAACAAATTGACAATGAAGTTCACCCGTATGGGCTATATCTCTAGGTCCGCGTCAAATTATTAAACAATCTATTAAAAAGGATGCAAAGTACATTATTACACCACTTTACATGAAATAATGACTTTAAATATGCAAAAAACAGTCTCTAATGTCCTCTAGGAAAACAATAGCATAGGTTCCCCATCCTTCAGTAGCTTCTTCTTACAATAAAAAAGAACACATACTTTCCTATTTCCCAATAAAGAGACTTCCCCCCTTCAGAAATAATATTCTCCCTTTACATTGTTTCCAAAGTTTGTGGTTTAATGGCTAAGACAATATACTTTTGTCATGAAGGTAGGGGTTCAAATCCCTCCAAATCTGCCCTCTATTTTAATGACACTCCAAATCCGCTCTCTATTTAAATGCCACTTTTCCATTCACTGTTCTCCACCATGTGGATCACCTTTTCATTGAATTTTCCTAAATTACATTTCATGATCTTTTAGTTTTCTTAATTACATTTTCATTTTGTTTGTTATATAGTAAAATGACACTTTTCCATTCACTGTTCTCTATCATGTGGATCCCTTCTAACTGAATTTTCCTAAATTATATTTGTTTCCAAAATTTGTGGTTTAATGGCTAAGGAAATATACTTTTGTCATGAAGGTAGGGGTTCAAATCACTCCAAATCCGCCCTCTATTTACTTTTCCATTTACTGTTCTCTACCATGTAGATTACCTTTTCACTAAATTTTCCTAGATTACCTTTTCACTAAATTTTCCTAAATTACATTTTATGATCTTTTAGTTTTCTTAATTACATTTCCATTTTGTTTGTTATAGAGTAAAATGACACTTTTCCATGCACTATTCTCTATCATGTGGATCCCTTCTCACTGAATTTTCCTAAATTATATTTCATGATTTTTAAATTTTTTTAATTACATTTTCATTTTATTTCATTTTATTTGTTATATAATAAGAGTTCATATAACAATAAATTTTATATATCAAAATGATTCCAAACACATTTGAGAATGACACATTAGCTAACAAACCCATTCACTGTTCTCTTCCATGGTGGCACTTTTCCATTCACTGTTCTCTACCATGTGGCACTTGCACTTTTTTTTATTGAACCATGTGTCAGAATGTAATTGTATCACATGGAAAAATGATTCTAAACCCTTCAAGAGAGACCAAACAAACCCATTTGTTACCATGTGGCACTTTCTGATTTTAAAATTGCCTTCGGGATCCTCCTGGATTGGATCACCTTCTCGTTCGGGATCCTCTTGAATCGGAATACTTTCTCGCTTAATTTTCCTAATTTACATCTCATGATGTTTTAGTTTTCTTAATTACATTCGCATTTTATTTGTTACATAGTAAAAGTTTCCAATGAAATATCTACTAGCACAGTCGCTAACTCGCGGCTGATAACTCATGCTCTCAATATTATATTGAGAATGCGTGCCCCTAATATAAAACGTTTGTGGTAATCAGTCTGTGGTAATATGAAACGTTTCACAGCATTAGGTTGATAAATGGAATGTGGCAATTACACATCTTTACAATAATTTTTTAATGTGATTAGGTAAATGTTAAAATGTAAACATATTAACGGATGCGTGATAAATGCAAGAAAATTATGAACAATAAATCTGATCCATTAATTTTGTAACAAGATTTACAAATCACATTGTTAATACATGTTGAAATAAATAATCCAATCACATATCTAAATCGATTTACAAATCACATCTTTGACATATACTGAACTGAATAAATGATTATTTATTTCAATATTTTTATTTAAAAAATTTTAAATCACAAAAATACTACAAATTTCCAAGTCTGCAATTTTTACAAGAATATACAAATCACCTTGTTAATACATGTTGAAATAAATAATCCAATGAGATATCTAAATCGATTTATAAATCACATCTTCATATACTGAACTGAATAAATGATTATTTATTTAAATATTTTTATTTTAAAGATTTTAAAATACAAAAATATTACAAATTTTCAAGTCTGCAAT
Source organism: Picea engelmannii (assembly GCA_009831015.1). Lineage (NCBI taxonomy): Eukaryota > Viridiplantae > Streptophyta > Pinopsida > Pinales > Pinaceae > Picea > Picea engelmannii. The sequence goes on along the minus strand of ML781378.1, from coordinate 386,888 downwards.
TGTTTTAAGTAGTAGTTTAAAGTTTTACTTTTTGGTTGTTTTTAGGTAGTTTTTTTTTTTAATTTTGACAGAAATTCAGTAATTAATAATTGATTTTGCAGATTTGACTAGTTAACTTTGTATAATTCAAATGTTTCAGCTCTGAATCTATTTTTGAATCTATTTATACATTCAAAAAGACAATTTAAATAACAGAAAATAGAGATTTTATCCAAAATTACATAAAAAAAAAATCAAAAAATAAAAAATTTAACCAATAACATTGTTTTAATATTAACTTAACGCGATCTCTTTTAACAGTGTGAAGTGTCCTGTAGCTTATCTTTAAAATTCAACGATAGGCAAGTACACCTACCTTTCCGGTAGGACGACAATCTGTGTACATGAAACTACGTCATGCATGAGATCATCATATAAGAGAAGAGGCATGTATTGTGCAATTGGATTCGAAATAACAAAATAGATATACATTTTCATATGAATTATTGAATTGGAATCCATCCATCCATGTCAGCCAGCTCGGTGTCCTGAATATGTCCACGGATTCTCTCCCGCGAAAGGCTACAGACACTATTTTGAAAAGGAGAGATTGAAACAATCACGGTGGCGATGGATGATTGAAACAATACCACGTCAAGTAGCTGTTACTTTCAGAATTCAAAAACAAGCAACCGCCTTCCTTAGATTGTTTTGTCTAGTAATTCAATGGGCTAACAACGGTAGGCACCAAAATCATCTATTTATATGCTTTTCTGTAATCATTCATTCGAACAGCCATAGCTGAAAAATACTTGGAATCTGAATACAACGAGAGAATACAAGGAGAGAGAAAATGGTGAATATAGTCGTTGCAGTGGAGGAGAGCGAGGAGAGTATGCGTGCCTGTGAATGGGCTTGCACACATCTCTTAACTGCTCAAACAGACATCCAGCAGTCATATAACTTCATACTCCTCCATGTCCAGCCAACTCCCTGTGTTTCTACGGGTCCTGGTAATTACTTTTCTTCCTTTCATCTGTAATACTTTTTTTCCTTTTCAAAAGAAAAAAAAATCGGATGAACGGCAGTTAAACCTGAGTATTGTTTTTTCCTTGATTCTTCTATTTTCCTAATGAAGGGTTTCATCTTATGAGAAAAAACAATGGTTCAATTCAGCTGAAATCTCCTCTTTTTCCAAATTACATCTAATGAAGAGAGGTTCAATTTATGGCTTAGCATCATGTTTTAAACTGAGGGTTCAACAGCTTGAACTAACCCTTCGAAACGCTTAAGGCCAGTTACGCCCATTTGTCTTGACCTCTGTATATATGTGTATATTAATTGTGCAGCCTATATTCCTAGCAATCAAGTGTTCGAGCTTCTTGAATTGCAGACGAAGAGGACCACACAGAGGATATTGAAGCGAGCTCTCAATATCTGCAATCGATATGACGTGAAGGCAGAGACCCATGTTGTGATTGGTAAGGCTAACGAGAGGATATGTGAAGCCGCAGCCAAGTTGGGAGCACATTTTCTGGTTGTGGGTAGCCATGAACATGGCCCTTTCATTAGGTATTTTATCATATTTGACTTTACTATCTGTGCTCTTCATTCTAATTCGATGGTGAATTCGGAAATGATGCTTAATTAACTTGGTGGCAATGTGATTGACAATTTGCAGAGCAATCAGAGGAAGCGTGAGTGATTATTGCGCTAGAAACGCCATGTGCCCTGTTGTAGTGGTCAATAAAAAGGTCTTTTGAGGATCTTGTGCCAATGGGTTTCTTGGGTGGAGGGAATGATTCTGAGCTTTTGGCGTGCATATGGCTTAGCGCGAGGCTCAAACATTAAAAGATGAAACCTTAAAAGGAATTCAAGTCCGGTGCTCGACTTGAACGAGTTAACTCAATAAAATTTTCTTTTCAGTTTTGCTTTCAAACCCGCTAATGGTTGCACATCTAATATTCAGTAAAGACACTCAGAAGCAAAATACACTAGTTTTGTAGAGTAATTGGAGTCCTAAAAACACTGGGAAAGAAGAAAGAAGCTGAGCC
>ML781378.1:323498-367170 GCA_009831015.1 Picea engelmannii | reverse complement strand
GACTTAGTGAGGGTGCCCAGGCCACTGAGTCTCCTCATCACCTCTCTAAAATGTGGGGGACATTACAGACACATAGCTAAGTGGATGTAGCTTATGATGGGGTCTTGTAAGGCGTACTTTTTGCAAATGCAACCAAACCTTTTATCCCACCTGAAACTTGTGTGGAACTCAATGTTGATCATAGCAATGATTGTTCTTAATATTGTCTTTCTATAAATTATCATGGACCTATTGGCGGATGTGTTGTATACATTCAATGAATTTGGTGGCTTTGTCGGCCTCATATTGAGCATTGGAATATTCTTGCTCTGTGGATGCAAGGGGAAGTGCTACATTAATGGGGCCCAGTGGTTGAAATCTCAGGTCTACCTAAGAAGGGTTGTGGTTGGTTGAGTTATGGAGGGATTTGTTGTGTCTTTGTTGAACATAAGGAAGGATCTCATACAATGTGCATGGATTCTTGGAGTTGTGCATGCACAAGATATGCACAATCATCATATTGACAAGGTCCTATGTCTGTTCATCAGTTTGGGAGTGGAAAGAAGTGGGTTTGGTGATCTTAGTGTCCAAAAATGAATAGAGGATAAACTAGATTGTATTGAAGAAACTAATGTCCCATTCTGATATGATGGCTTGTGGTAGTCCAAAGTGTACCCACACTCACTTGAAGAAGAGTTTGGGAGTGGCCTTGGTTGTGACACTCTTCTTATAGACTGTCCTAATGGCCATCTTAGAGAATTGATCAACAACCACGAATACAAAATCATTGCCATGATTGGTTGAGGGGAGATATGACATGTATTCCATCAATATGGATTCCCATGGCCTATTGGGAGTTGGAAAAGGGGTGTACAGTCCTTGTTTTTTAATGTTTGGCTTGGTGGTGTACCAGGTAGTGTAGGATATATTATACTGAGTGACATCCTATTAAATCTTTGGCCAATAGAAATACTTTTGTACTACTTCCACTGTCTTCTCCAAGCCAAAGTTTCATGCAACCCGACTGTAGTGGGATTCCCAAATCAGATTTTCATGCTCACTTGAAGGAACATAAATATCACCTAGATGGAATATCAGTCCATCCTAAAGATGAAAGTTGGAAAAAATCATGCATGTTCCCAACATATGGTAGGTCGTAGGAAGTCAAGATCGTTGTCATAGATCAGTTGGGACCACCTGAAGGTGTTATGCCCGCAAGAGTCAAGAACCATGGTTAGTACTACAACTAGAGGTCCACTGAGGTAATTAATGATGCCATTGGTGCTCCCTTTATTATAATTAATGTTGAGGTGAAAATGCTACAAGTACGTGGATCATTTTTTATGGTATTCATTTTGCATTTTTCCTTGTGTTTCCATGAACTATGAAGGCTTGTGATCTGTAAGGATGATTGTCTCCTTCCCTAGAATGTAATTCTTATATTTGTGGCTGACTTGTACAATGGAATACATCTCTTTGTCATAGGTGGGGTACTTACATATGACATCTAAGAGTATCTCGCTATGATAAGTCACCAAATGACTCTACTGAGTGAGAATGTCACTAACAATGTAGTCTGAAGAATCTATCTCAATATCAAAAGGTTGTTCCATATTAGGTAAGGTAAGCATCGAGGATGAACATAAATGATGTTTTAGGTCATTAAATTCTTTCGGGTGTGACTTTTCCCACATAAATTGGGATTCACAACCACCCTTGGTCACTTCACTGACGGGGCATGTAATATGAGAGAACCCCAAAACAAATCTACGATAGAAGTTGGCAAGGCCCAAGAAGCTTCAAAGCTCAATTAGTGTTGTCGAGGTTCACGATTCACAAATGAATTGGATCTTCACTAAATCTACTTGAATTCCATTCTCATCTACAATGTATCTGAGGTATTTGACCATGTTCATGTCAAAGGAGCCTTTCTCTAATTTATAATATAACTTGTTTTGTCATAGGGTGTGGAGGACATGTTGAATGTAATGAAAGTGTTCTAACCAAATCTTTCTAAATATGAGGATGTCATCTAGATATAAAAACACCAAGGAATTGGTGGAAGGCCGCAAGATGTCGTCCATAAACCACATGAAAATTGTTGGGGCATTCATCAAGCCAAAGGGCATGACTAACCACTTGAAAAGGCCCTATTTAGACTTGAAGGTAGTCTTCCATACATTAGTCGATTCTATTTGGACATGTTGGTAGCTAGACCTCATATAAATCTTACTAAAGTACTTGGCTCCTTTGATTTTCACAAGAAGTTCATCAATTCGGGGAATTGGGAACCAATTCTTGACTGTGATTTTTTTCAGAGTTCTGTAATCAATACAGATTCATCAAGTCCCATATTTTTTCTACACTAGCATGATTGGGATTCCACAGGGTGAGGAGCTTGGTCAAATGTTCCCTTTTCGGAGAATCTATTGAATCTGGTGCTTTATTTCCTCATTTTCCATAAGATAACGTCGATATATTGGCCCATTAGGTAATTAATGAATGCCAGGAGTCAGATCAATTGAATGCTTGACCTGATAGTGCAGAGGCATACGAGTAGGTAAGTTGAAAATGTCTCAGTATTATTCCATGACCTTTTCCACTTTATTTCGTTGCATAGAAAATCTCTTTGTGGAGGCCATGGATGTGGCTGCAACCTTTTGTTCACTTTGAGAGTGAATCATGAAGAGGAGAAATTTCCCTGTCTGGGAGATGACCTTCCTGTACTACTTAGCTGAGACCAAATAAATTTTATTAGGTGGAGATATGTTTGGTATCTTGTACAGTTGTATTCCCAAAGTAAAAATGAAACTATGAGGTCAAGATTCATATAAAACATGGTGTTTCTACATATATGGTTGGCTTAAAACAACATAAAAAATTCAAGTGGGGAAACATCACACAATACCTCATCCTTGAAGGGATTAATGCCATAGGGTAGGCGACATTGTTGGCTGACACAAAGATATTGTTCTTGGTTGAGACACCCAATGTTTTACGGTTATGGATATGGTGTTGTAGGAAACTACAACTGCTTGATGACCTCTGTTGAGATTAGGTTCTTTTGGCTTCTGTTATAAAAAATGAAATGCAACAGAGCACCCTTCACACATATGTGAGTGTAAAATGTGCTTACCTTCCTCCAACTATTCTAGTTCATTTGGTTGGACCTTGGTGGCAGATATTGTGGCACTAGGTTCAACATCAATGATCTTCTTCCCCTTTTCTGGCTCTGAATCAAAGTCAGATCTTGGATCTGACTCTAAGGATTTCAACTTGGCCACCAATGACTGCTTCGAGCGATATTCATTAGTGTTGTTCCAGGGTATTTTTTGGAACTCACACAACTTCCCAGTGTATTTTTTCATCTTCACATTACCCTCATTTACTTCCATCTTAAGATGGTTGTATTGAGGTTGTTCATCTTGCTAGTATTGTTATCGCACAATTTGTAGGTTGGTAAAATCCCGACCCAACCACCAAGTGGTGAAAACTAAGGGATATTATACCCAATGTCACCTCTATATAGGTCCCGCACTCCAAGGGTGACTAGGTCACTCTAGGGAGGAAATCTTGGTGACCCTGGGGGGATTGAGACAGATAGAAGGGAAGGAAGAGAAGTGTCCCACTAAATTTCGATAAGAGAAGAGGAAATTGTTTTTGATGACTTGTCTTTGGAAGGTTTTAAAGATTCCAAGTCTTTGGGTACTTGCAAAAGTGATTGTACCTACTCGAGACACAAGAAACACAAAGGTTGCATATAGTATGTTAGGTGGACAAGAAAGTTAAGCTTGTTATCCCTAATTTGCAGCGATAAAAAAATATCAATTATCATAAATAAAATTATAAAAAAGGATGCAATTAGAGTTGCTACAAGTTCAATTAATCATGCAATAGGTGAACCAACATTGACTAGTCTAACTTGCACAAAACATTATGAAACTTGAGCAAACAAACAAGGATGTTATAAAAACATATCTGCAGTAAAAATTGTCATCCTTATGGGTGTAGCAAAAAATTAATTACAACAGAAAAATTATCCAATGAAACTTGCCCAAAACTTGCCCAAAAAGTACGTTGTAGCAAGTAGAATAAGAGGGAAAAATTATAGCTTAAGTCTAGGCTTAGTTATGAGATATTAGTGTTAGAAAGGTTAGGGTTTCTGAAGCCTTATGGTTGTAGGGTTAGTTTTCAAAATAAGAAATAATTGTTTGGAGAAAGAGGATGCCTCAAGGAGGAAAGGATGCTATCAACATCAAGTATACAATCCAAGTGAGAGAGCATCAAAAAAGTGAAATTGTCATGTTTAACAATGAAAATATTTTATATCTCCAATGCAAAATTGAAAAATTATTAGTGCCTTATTATTGGATTTATGGGGTCAATGAAATGGATGGATTGGCTAAGCACCTAGGGTTGTACTCCCTTGTAATTCCCAAGTGTAGCTAAGTCACTCTAGGAGATGCAAAGAGGGTGTACTCCCTTGTAATTCTCTTGGCACAACCTTGAAAAGTATTTGACCCTTGAGAATTGAAACTTGGATGAAAATTCTTGATATACAAATCCCTAGGGGTGTAATCCCTTTTACTTCCTAGGGTTTTCAAAACAAACCAAGGAGACGTTGGAGGGTATATGTTCTTGTGTTCTCCAAGACAACTTGTGAAAAATGACCTTTCTTGAACAAGTAAACAAACCTTGGGGAGGGTGTATGCCCTTATACTCCTCCAAGGGTTTTAACCAACAATAATTATGCAAAGAGAAAGACAAAAAGACAATAAATGCATATTTTTCCCTTACAAATTCCACAAAAAGCTAGATCAAACCCTAATCGTCCAAGTTAAATCCATCCACATGCATAAGAAATAATCTCCAAGTATAGTGCATCACTTTTCACCATCAATAGAAAGAACAAACCATAACAAAGTGAAAAAGAGAGAAAATCCTCCAAGGCTAGCAAAAATTTCAGCCAAAGACCTCTCACAATGGGAGAGTTATCTTATGAAATGAGATCTTATGATCTCTATTTATACAAAATTTCTCCAAAATAGTTTTTCCACATGATATTAGGGTAAACCACAAGACTAGGGGTCAACAATCTTAATATTTCCCCTTTTACAAAATAATATTAAAAGATTCACTTAAAATTTACTTTTACACAAGAAGAAACCCTAATTCTAAGTGATGTCACCTCTTTAGGGGACGTTTTGACACTAGGAGCAAGTCATTGGTGTAGGAGGAGTGTATTTAGGATTCCCAACGCCACATGTTAAGCATCCAAGTCACTTTATTCATGGTCAAAGCCTCATTCTCCTCAAAACTTCCATGTGCCAATGAGTGGTAATCTCACCACCAAACCCTAACCCCCTTAGGTGACACCATGCTCCTAAATATGGCGTTTTTCCTCTCCTAAGAAAAATGTTTGGCATGCAAGGGATAGGTTATGTTGTCTAATTCATCTTATAGATCTCTGAAGTTTCATCTCTCTCATTCAGAATGCGGGCTCTTGACATCCACCCGTGGGATTCAAGCCCCATGGAATCCCAAGCTAGGCTTGTTCCTCCAAAATTGTCCACCAAATAGGTCCTACAAAGACAAATAAGCATGAACTCCAAGGATATCAAGTTAAAATATCCTCATAATTAAATCGAGTTAATAAATGAGCCATCTAGGCATGTGCATCAAAGAATACCCTATCAAACAATTAAGTGCTCAAAGACACTATGTGACTTTCCAAGCTTGGATATGGGAGGGTTGACGAGGTGTCCTATTGGGTAGATATTTTCCTAGTTCAAGGAATGTTTCCAAGAGATCCATCTGTAAGCCATGTAAAGTGGATGAAGTGGATAAGGGTCAACAATCAATAGGCATAGGTTTCATGACATACAAGGGGTTTTAGTGTATCATTCATGGGTTCCTTTATATAGGGTGTGTGGCACCTTTGTTTTCAATACAATTTTTCCAAGCCCATCATTTTTGCTATACTTTGTTTCTTTCATATTTTAAGGACAAGTTGCAGGCCAATGTCCTAGCATGGTGTCTAGACAATGAAAGAGTCATTCACAAACACCTAGTGGAAATGTGAAGGTTGGCTCATGATGAGACCCCCTTTCTCTCAGCCATGCAACTGAGAGCCATTACGCTAGCTTGGTGACCAGATGATGGTAATGTCATACACCTAAATAATTGTGATCATGATAGGCTGGGGTGTGATGAGACCTCCTATCCTCCAACTAACACTTTAATAATTCTTAATCATTATTCTTGTGGGTCCCAATTTTCTTAAAGATAAGTGTTTCATTTTTTTATTGGGGGATACCTGGGTGAAGAATCTAGAAGGTTTATACATAGGATTTTATCTTTTACCCAACAACAATCCCTTTGGGCCTTCAACCCATTCTTCCCATAGAATGAGGGACAACCCATTCTTGGGTCAATACACCCTAAAATCCCAACAGATAAGGAAACAAGGGGTTGAACTGATAAAATGTGGTAAGTATGGCCAGGAACGATATGATGGATTTTCAAAGGAGTTCCTAGTATCAAACCCATATCAAAGAAATATCACTTACTAGGGAACAATGTCAACCACCAAGGTGAAATAGGGAAAAAGGCATAATTTCCAAGCAAATGTCATGAAATGTAAAGCAGTCTAAGATACAACATACTCAAATTCCTCAAATATTGAAAGGAGACTTACCATAATACTTGACTTGTACCTCATGGAGAAAGTCCCAATTCCTCTCGAAAGCCAGCTGGTGTGGTGGATGCCATCTGAAAATCTATGACATTTGTGGTGGTGATAAGGATCACCATTTGTGAAAAAGGATATTGCTAGTCATGTAGTCTCTCAACACTCCATATCTGCAACCTGAGGGCCTCAAGACATAATATCCTTAGTTATCCAACAAAATGGGGATAACATTTGGCTCCTACTTGGGGACATGTGCTCACCGTAGAGTGCATGAGAACTGTAAGATCTCCTAGTAGACCTTTTCTTGCCAAAACTCAGGAAAAGGGATAATATAATCTATGGTGGTGCTATCACCCTTTATCCATATATATGTAAAATCCAAAATAAAAGCTAATCTAAAAAATATTTTTTTTGACATTTTTTCAAACATTTCTAAACTAAGCATGAAATCAATATGCGAGTACAAAAAAATGAAATATGATATGCATATAAACTAATATGAGAAATCAAGATGAAAAATGCAAGGAAAGCAAGATGACCTACCTAAATACCTGTGGCCTTGGGGCCCTGAAGATTAGGTGATGGGTGATGTCAGGTGAAGTCATACAACAAGTGCAACTAGTTGGTCATCCCATCAAAGTATATCCCCCTATGCTTGATTATGTAAAACAACAAAGATAATTTAAACATGTAATGATCATGAGCATAAATAGATATATAATCAATCATGAAATGAAACTTATGGAGATGGGTGGGTAGGAGGAAATCTTGCTACAAATAATATATGTCACTCTGTTCATGCAAGAAATCTTGGTTGAAGTGACTGAGACAAGGTTGATCAATCCATCTCTGAAGGGGGATATTATTTGTAGACGAAGGCTCATCTTCATTTGCGCAAAAAGACTCATTGTTTTTCAAGGACTGAGAGGAAATGAGAGAACGAAGGCATATTGCATGGTCTCTTGGAGAAGAGGGTAAGAGGTAAGGTATAGGCTCAGGTGTAGAAATACATTTCCTCTTCACTTGTGAGTCTTCATGAAAATATCCAAGATGAAAATACTTTCGCTTTGAAGAATGAGCCTTTGATGTCTTTGAGGTGGCCACGTCCTGGTATTCCTCCAAAATTGAGTACAAAAGTGGATGAGTGTCCTTGAATAAATATGTAACTATCTCATCACTAGGATCCCAAACATATGAAATATATACACATGAAAAGTAGTCCTATGAAGATTAAAATACAAACCCCTTTTCTTCAGGGGTACCCTCAATGTCATAAATGGGGTCTCTATAAAAAATGAGATGACCAAAGTCCCATCTACGTCTTTCCGTCTGTATGAAAGTGTCTATATGCTCTTCAATCATATGTAAAGTTTCTTTCACAAGACCATAAAAAAAAGCGACCATCTCTTTGTTTTCATGTGCAAGAGGAGTAGTGGCATGGACGTCATCAACAAGTTCCTCACATTCATCACTTAGGCTAGTTTCTTCTTGAAATTCATGAATAGGAGGAAAGCACGAATGGGCAAACTCTACTACATCATGCAGGAGCAAAGATAATGATGCATCAACATGTTTCATTTCATCAAGATTATTTTTTCTCTTCACGAGCATGCTCCTCCTTTTCCTGTTCATCGTACGACTATTGATTCTTAATGCATAGTGCTTTATGTTCCTTTTTTTCAGAAAGATCTATCGCATCCAGGGGCTCCACTAACACCTCTTCCCTTCCAAAGTCATGAAATAAAGTGTCATAAATATCTTCAAAAAGATTATATCTCCATAAGTTTTTAAATCTTCCAAGTCTTTGGGTACTTGCAAAAGTGACTGTACATGCCCGAGACACAAGAAAATACAAGGTTGCATATAGTATGTTAGGTGGAAAAGAAAGTTAAGCTTGCTATCCCTAATTTGTAGTGAACAAACAATATTAATTATCATCAATAAAATGATAAAAAAGACTGCAATTAGAGTTGCTACAAGTTCAATTAATCATGCAATAGGTGAACCAACAATGACTAGTCTAGCTTGCACAAAATAGTATGAAACTTGAGAAATCAAACAAGGTTGTTATAAACACATTTATGCAGTACAAATTATCATCCTTATGGCTGTAGCACACAATGAATTACAACAGAAAAATTATCCAATGAAACTTTCCCAAAAGGTACGTTGCAACAAGTAGAATAACAGGGAAAAATTCTAGGTTAAGTCTAGGGTTAGTTTATGAGATATTAGGTTTAGAAAGGTTAGGTTTTCTACAGCCTTATGTCTGTAGGGTTAGTTGTTAACAACAACAATAATTTTTTGGATAAGGAGGACACCTCAAGTAGGAAAGGATTCTAGCACCATCAAGCATACAATCCAAGTGAGAGAGCATCAAAAAAGTGAAATTGTTACGTTTACCAATGCAAAGATTTTATATCTCTAATGAAAAATTGAAAAATGATTACTTCCTTACTATTGGGTTTATGGGGTCAATGAAAGAGATGGCTTGGCTAAGCACTTTGGGGTGTACTCCCTTGTAATTCCCAAGTGTATCTAAGTCAATCTAGGAGATACCGAGAGGGTGTACTCCCTTGTAATTATCTCGGCACAACCTTGAAAAGTCTTTGACCGTGAGAAGTGAAACTTGGATGAAAATTATTGATCAAAAAATCCCTAGGGTTGTAAGCCCTTTTACTTTCTATGGTTTGTAAAGAAAACCAAGGAGACCTTGGAGGGTGTACGTTCTTGTAGTTCTCCAAGACACTTTGTGAAAAATGACTTTTGTTGAACAAGTAAAAAATCATTGGGGAGGATGTATTCTCCTATACTCCTCCAAGGGTTTTAACCAACAATAATTATGGAAAGAGCAAGACAAAAAGAAAATAAATGTATATTTTTCCCTTACCAATTCCACAAGAAGAAAGATCAAACCCTAATCTTCCAGGTTAAATCCATCCACATGCATAAGAAAGAATCTCCAAGCATAGCACATCAATTTTCACCATCAATATCAAGAATGAACCATAACAATGTGAAAAAGAGAGAAAATCCTCCAAGGATAGTGAAAATTTCAGCCAAAGACCAATGGGAGAGTTATCTTATGAAATGAGATCTTATGATCTCTACTTATACAAAATGTCTCCAAAATAGTTTTTCCACATAATATTGGGGTAAAACAAAAGACTAGGGGTAAACAACCCTAATATTTCCCCTTTTACAAAATAACAATAAACAATTCACTTAAAATTTACTTTTACATAAGAAGAATCCCTAATTCTAAGTGACGTCACCCCTTTAGGGGACGTTTTGAAACTAGGATCAAGTCGTTGGTGTAGGAGGACTGTAGTTAGGCTTCCCAAAGCCACAGTTCAAGCATCCAAGTCATTTTCTTCATGGTCAAAGCCTCATTCTCTTCAAAATTTCTATATGCCAATGAGTGGTAAGCTCACCACCAAACCCTAGCTCCATTAGGTGACGTCATGCTCCTAAAGGTGACGTTTTTCCTCTCCAAGGAAAAACGTTTGGAATGTAGGGGATAGGTTATGTCATCCAAGTCATCTTTGAGGCCTCTGAATTTCATCTCTCTCATATGACATGTTGTACCTTGGCATCGACCTATGGGATTCAAGCCCAATGGAAGCCGAAGTTAGGTTTGTTCCTCCTAAATTTTCCACCAACTAGGTCCTACAAAGAAAAATAAGCACACCCTCCACGGATATCAATTCAAAATATCATGATAAGTAAATCAAGTCAATAAATGAGCCACCTAAGAATGTGCATCAAAGATTACCATGTCAAACAATTACATGCTCAAATACATTATGCCACTTGCCAAGCTTGGATATGGGAGGGTTGACGAGGTGTTATATTGGGTAGATCTTTCCCTAGGTAAAGGAGTGTTTCTAGGAGATCTCTCTCTAAGCCATGTAAAGTGGATGAAGTGGATAAGGGTCAAGACTCAATGGGAATAGGTTTCATGACATACAAGTGATTTTAGTGTCTCATTCATGGGTTCCTTTGTAGAGGGTGTGTGGCACCTTCATTTTCAATCCAATTTTTCCAAGCCCATAGTTTTTTCCATTCTTTGTTTCTTTCATAATTTAAGGAAAATATGAAGGCCACTATCCTAGCGTGGTGTCCATATAATGATAGTGTCACTCATAAACACTTAGTGGAAATGAGAAGGTTGGATCATGATGAGACCCCCTTTCTATTATCCATGCAACTAAGAGCCATTACCATGGCTTGGTGACTAGGTGATGGTAATTTCATACCAATAAATATTCATTATCATGATAGGTCAAATCACGATGAGACCTCCCATCCTCCAACTAATTGTTTAAGAATTCTTAATCATTATTCTTGTGGGTCCCCCTTTTCTTACAAATAAGCATTTCATTACTTTCTCGGGGGATCCTTGGGTGAAGCATATGGAAGGTTTATACATAGGATTTTATCTTTTATCCAATAGTAATACCTTTGGACCTTCAACCCCTTATTCCCATAGAATGAAGGACAACCCCTTCTTGGGTCAATACACCCTAAAATCCCAACAGATAAGGAAACAAGGGGTTTAAGTGATGAAAAGTGGTAATTATAGTGGGGAATGGTATGATAGTTTTTCAAGGGAGTTCCTAGTAGAAAACCCATCCCCAAGGAAGACCATTTACTAGGGCACAATGTCAACCACCAAGGTGAAATAGGGAAAAAGGAATAATGTCCAAGCATATGTCATGAAATATAAAGAAATCTAAGATACAACATACTCAAATGCCTCAAATATTGAAATGCCACTTGCCATAATACCTGACTTGTACCTCATGGAGCAAGGCCTAGTGCCTCTCGGAAGCCATTTGGTGTGGTGGATGCCATCTGGAAATCTATGACCTTTGTGGTGGTGAGAAGGGTCTCCATCTGTGCAAAAAGATACTATTAGTCATGTAGTCTCTCGACACTCCATATCTGCAACCTGAGGGCCTCGAGACATAATATCCTTAGTTATCCCACAAAATGGGGATAACAAGTACTATATTTGTTCTCTCCGTTAAATGAAGATTTGATGAAATGGACAGTTCAAGATCAGACTGGTTAGTGGCAGAAGGGTGAGTTTCAATTGCCTCTAAAATAAAAATTCCAAATTTTCCTAAGGAAGAAAGAAGAAATAACATGAAAATACATGTCTTTTCGTGTCTAAGGCAAGGTTCAAGCTCTCGAGTGATTATTCGGGGTGAAAAGGGGCTTATCACACCCCAAAAGAGCATAAAAACAAATAAACTAGGGGAGCTTATCACAATACCATGGCCTAAATGTCAGGCGCCAACATTTTTTGGACCCCGAGAGATTGACGACTCTAATACGTCATCAAAATGCCTTTGGAAACCCTAAATCAATGGGTTCTGGAGTCCTTTCATCATAGTGGCATATGGATCCAAGGTTCAAGCACTCCAAGGGTGCACACTTGATGGACGATCTATATTTTCTATCGGACCTCTTTTCAAGGGGGATCAATTAATGGCCCATATCTCATCATGTCATCAATCATGCATAGAGAGATAGATGGTTCATATTTTATATATGCCCCTATGGTGTTGATTCATCATTACAAGCGGATCACCATCAGAGCATTGTCAGAGCCAATCAGAAGTTGTCACTGTTAAGGTTTAAGCTATTATTAGGTTTCTTTTCAATTTACTAGATAACCATAACATAGATAGGATCACTGAGAGAAACAAAATCACAAGATACACAACATTTATCTTGGGAAACCCTCATCGGGGAGAAAAACCAACAAAAACTTCCTTAATATAGATAGCCAATACAATGCCAAAAAATAAACCAAACACTAGAGAATATCCTCCACTGAGAAATGTGCCTCTCTCTTCCTTCTTCTCCCAACTGCAACTACCAAACTTGGGCACTGAGTGAAATAATGAGTGAGTGATCAAATGAGGCAATGGCTTCCTTTATTTATACAAACTGGAAGGTGTTGGAAAGGCATCTCTTCACTGGGCAGGGCCGACTTGTCTTCTTAGTGGTTAAAACCACTTTAATTAGCCTGGGGGGCGACTTCTCAATTTGCATATTATATTTAGGGTTTGACCAATCCACAAAAGGGGATTTGATCAATTACAATGCCCAACATGATCAATCCACAAAAGAGGATTGATCTAATTAATAATGAATCAATAAATAAATAGAATATTCTTTGCAGTTACAATATTTCAACACTCCCCCTTAACAAGAAGGGTATTCTACAACATCATCAGGAGAGAGAGAGGGGAGCAACAACAACAACATATGGAACATTGATTGGCATATCTATAAATCATTGGAAGTTTTTCTCACCATCATCGTTCATAGCATGGAGCTGGAGTAGCTTCATCATCCTCATCAACATGAGGCTAAAGTAACATCATCATCTTCTTTAGCATTAGGCTAAAGCAATATCATCGACATCTTTAGCATGAGGCTAAAGTAACATCATCATCTTCTTTAGCATGAGGCTAAAGTAATATCATCAATATCTTTAGCATGAGGCTAAAGTAACAGCATCATCTTCAGTAACAACACAATGCTAATACAACATCAACAACAACAATATCACAACATGAAGGATGGAGCATCATCAACATCAACACTAGGATGGAAATCTTCAGCACAAAGACGACATCTCAAAAAAATCAGCATGAAGCTGGACATATTCAACACGAGGTTGTCCTCACAACAACATCAACATGAAGCTGGAAATCTTCAGCACGAGCCTGACATCAACAAAATCAACACAAAGCTGGAAATATTCATCACAACGCTGGCATCAACAAAATCAACACAAATATGGAAATATTCATCACGAGGTTGGCATCAAAAACATTAGCATGAAGCTGGAAATCTTCAGCATGAGGTTGGCATCACAACATCTTGTGGTACTCTGAAAGATCCAAAGGATCTGCGCAAGAATCGAAAGATTACCTAGGATATAAAATCCTAACGGAGCTACCACTATTGAACAAAGCTAGCATATACATGCACAAGTACTCCGATAACGCATCCTTTCAGAACTTCGAGATCTGTCTAGGGATGATCAGTTCCCTAGGATATAAAATCCTAATTGAGTTACTTGCTATTGGTCAGGATACCATAGTATCATCATCACCACTCCCCCATTTTGAGGGAGGTCCTTTCAGACTATACCAAGCTTGTCTCGAAAGTGCTCAAACTTTATAGGAGATAGAGGCTTGGTCAACACATCTACAACCTGTTCATATGTACGAACATATTGGAGCTTTATAGCTCCTCTCTGCATCATATCATGAATGAAGTGATACTAGATATCTGTGTTCTTTGAATCATCATGGAACACATCATTTTTATACAAATCTGGCTATCACATAGGATCATGGTGGCTTCCATCTCCAGATCAAATAGATCTATCAACAACATTAGAATCCATATGGATTCACAACTTACAGAACATGCAACAATGTATTCTAATTTTTCCGTACTGAGAGAAATGCTTGATTTCTTCCTACTCTGTCATGAGATCATGGCTGACCCCAGACTGAAACAACATCCCGAAGTGATCTTTCTTTCAGAGACACTTCTAGCCCAATCTGAATCGGTATAACCACTCAGTATGAAGTCATTATCTCCACTATAGCTGAGACTAAAATATAATGTACCCTTAAGGTACCTCATCACATGTTTTGCAACAACCAAGTGAAAACATTCGGGCTCTACCAGAAATTGACTCAAGGTGTTCACAGGAAAACATATATCTAGCCTGGTGATCATCAGATACATCAACGATCCAATGATCTGTTTGTATAGCGTAGCATCAATCAATTCTCACGAAGTGTCAACCAGGAGCTTCAACTTTGTTTCCATGGGTGTATTCATGTATTTTCACTCCAACATATCAAATCTCTTCAGTATTTCAACTACATACTTCCCTTGGTTAAGGAATATCTTCTCTGGGCTCTGCCAAATTTCAAGACTTAAAAGATAAAGCATTAGGTCTTTCATCAAACTCTGTAGCTAGCTTCTTTTCCAATATGTGATGAAATTTTCTTCATCTTGTCAAGAATACATGATCTACATATAGTAGTAACATCACTGGATCATCATTCATAACCTTGATATAAAGGTTAGAATCAACTTTACTCTTGGTAAAGCCCAAGTTCGTTAGGAAATTGCCAATTTTTCCATACCAAGCTCTAGGAGCTTTCTTTAACATGTACAAATATTCCTTCAACCGACATACATCATTCTTTCTATCTTCAATATTCAAATCAAATTTTATCATTACATTGTACCAATCTGGTACACTTGCTCAAATGCAACTCAATATGCACAATCATGTGCTAGCTCTATGTGCTCTCTATAAAGCACTACTTGTCTCATTGCCTGAGAGTATGTCCTATCCTCTTTCTTCAATTGTTCCTTCTGGAACTGGGACTCTGCACCTGCATCCGCTTTAAGGCTGAGAATGACTACTACATTCTCACTGTGGTTGCTGAAATATGTGAGTAACTCCTCTTATTCTGTCACAACAACAACTTCATCTGAAACTGAGAGTGGCTCAATAACTGATACTGAAGGTAGATCTTCTTCTTTCATGGAGGTAACTCTATCTTTTATCTTAGTCATGTCTCCATGACCCAACTAATGTAATGCACCAACTGTCGCTCAATTTTAAATATGGGGATTTCTCCCCCTGCATCTCATACTATATATGAATCATGGTTGTTCTGGTTGTCTTCATGAATAATGGAACCATTTCTTCAATTACTAGAGTAAGTGTATCGTCATAGTATTCTCCCTCTTGCTGGGAGAATCCTCTGGACACACATCAGGCTTCATACATCTTCAACATGCTTGATCAGTTTAAATCAATCTTGGAAGTCAATACTGACTTCTCTTCTAGTCTCATGGAAGAATCCATATCCTAGTCTTTTTGACTAACTTCCTTCTTTATCAATGAAACAAGTGAATCCTCCCAGGAGATTTCATATCTCCTAGAAGTTTTTGAAGCTATGATCTAGTCTTCTCATGGAATCTATCTCCCAATCCTAGAAGTTGCCTCTTCATCTGATCCTTTCTAAGATCAGGATTACTCTCGATTTATTGTGAGTATACAAGGACTTCATCATCTCTTACAGGGTATACTTGGTGTTGAATACCAATTATCAATATGAAAAGTTGAGTCAGACTTCAAACGAGTTCTGCTTCCCGTCAAGGTGGATTCATTATCCTTTGAACAAGTCTATCGTGAGTTCTTGTTCTAATGTTTGGACATCTTTGGAGCCTTCTGCTCCCTACAATCAATCTCCATATGATATACTTTGGATTTCAAAAGATAGCTTATTCTTCATCTTTTTTGGTACATGAATGTATATGGTTATGTACATAGTCTGCTTCATGTCTCATATAATCTGTTGTCTTCTGCAACCTTCACTATAACTTCCTCAGGGTTATCACTTGTGACCTGAAACAAGGTCAACAAAAAAACAAACAAGAATAATACTCTTTTGATAATAGTAAATAAAACAATAGCACAAACAATCGTCATAGTAGCTCCTTTAGAGATTTCACTCGTGACCTGTCTAAAACAAGGATCAAAAGTAAGAAATATAATATGAAATGAGATCAACACTCTTCTAGTGTTGTGATAAAAAATTCATCCAAGGTAACCTGGAATCAACAAAACAAGTTTCTCCTAGAGGAAATGTTAGTTGTATCTGGTAAATGATTACATTAAGCATTGATCTCGATATGCTCACATGCTACCAAGTATAATACTTTTCAAATACTGCTACCTCAACTATAGTGTTTACTTGTAATGGGGTAGTTATCAACTTTGTCATGTGCAATTTTGAATCTTATCAACTTAATTAATCAAACCTAGAACGTAGAGTCTTGTCCTCAAGAATGAGTGTGTTGCTTTTCTTCCAATTCTCCTTCACTCAAGATGACAAGTGTTTTCTTCAACTTGTCTTCTGTACTAAGACAATATGCTATCTTGACAGAAAGTTGGGTTAGAGAATAAACTCTATGATCTCAACTTTAATCCATCTAATACCTTGACTATAATTTTGACCAAAGGTTAGTATGATGGTCATAGCTTCAACATGCAACCTAGATCAAAATAATGTCATATCAAATAGATGCATATCAGAATAATCAAACCTGGGTTGCATTATTTCTATGAATGTGTTGGATCTTGAGATCCTTCTGGATCTATGGTAAGAAATCCCTTCTCCTACAAATACCCTTTAAATATTAACAATTTAAACATATGTGAATACATACCTCTGATAGTATTTGCAAGTAGTGGCACCATCCGGTAGCAATGGTAATAATTACAAACTCTTAAAAACTTCAAGGGTGACTGCAACTGGTACTGCCGTTGATACTTCAACTGATACTGCAACTACAATTGATACTGCAACTGATTCTGAAAATGCAACTGCAACTCAACTTAGGGTTTTATGAGGAAACCCTAATTTTTCAAACTTCAAATTTTTAAATTCAGATCCAGGGGCTAGATGCGTTGATTTGAGGTGAGCAAGCTGGTGCAGTCAGATTTCTGAAAATCCAAATTTTACCCCTTCAAACTTGACCAGTGGAATTCTAGACTGGTACTTCTAGTACTGGTTCTGGTTTCTTGGTTTTTTGGTACCAATGAAAACTAGGGTTTCACTTTCTGAGAGTTTTATCCACTGAAAAAGTGTGCTGAAGGTGCCAAAGAGCTCCCTAGGCTAAGGCACACTTTTCTAGATGATTTTTAGGCTAAAATTCCTCTTCAATAAAAGCCCTAATTTTCTTGTACAAAAACAATGACATTTTTCTTTATCCAGTGAAATATGCTCTATTTAGTTTAGCTTTGATACCATGTTAACATTTAAGCTATTATTAGGTTTATTTTAAATTTACTAGATAACCATAACATAGATATGATCACTGAGAGAAACACAATCACAAGATACACAAAATAGATGGTCTAGATCCTTCTGTGCAGTGACCAGTTCCTTTTCATCTCACTTTTCTCGATCCAGCATGGCATCAGTGAAATCCATCCCTGTTCTGATGGGCTCAGATGTCTTCGCATTTTCTGTGTTGAGCATCTTCTCTTCCATGGTGATGAGAATCGAGTTACCTATCGTGAGCCTTCTTTTCTTAGTGTTCCTCATTATGATGGATTTCCTCTTCCTGTCATAAGAAATCATTTGTATGCCGGCGACCTCATCAACAGGCTCATGTATTTGTTGGTCTCCCTAGGTTAGAGTGTTTCCCAAGCTTCCTTCCATATGTATTTTCTCTAGGACCATCTCTTATACTTATTTGACATGGGAAACTTCCATACGTTCCAAGAACTCGACCTCCGTCTGGTGTTCATTGGGTAATGAGGTATCGGAAAAAAGTGAAGAGACAATGACAGACTCAATACTTACTTAGTGATCGGTTGGTTATGTGTCAATATCTAGATGTTGCAATTCCTTTTTTTGTCCACTTGAACCTATCTCATCCCTAGAGCTGTCTTTCGAGGTCCCTGATAAGTCGAGAAGTTTAGTGTCTAAGGTACGCTCGGCCTCATTGTCACCTTGGAGAGGGTTTGGAATTGATGCATCGAGGGTTGGAGTAGATGCTCCCCCTGGTTCTTTCTCCTCTATAATTGGTATCGGAGTTATAAGAGAGACCTATGAACTCTCTTCATAGTCATAGATAGTAATTAGATCAAAAAGCGTATTAGGCACACCCATTTCACCTGGTGTTCTTGGAATCTCATGTTGGGTTGGAATGGTCAATGAAAATCTAGCCTAAGGTGATGGAACTCTGGAATTTTCTAGACCGATGGTTTCATCTAGTGGGGTTGACTCTGAGCCATTTATCTCCTCTCTGACGTTGCTTGGTTCGGTCAGGGTGATCCTCATAGTTTCTAATAGTTGAGGATCATTCTCTAGTTTTTGGATGACTCCATGGGCTTCTTCTAATATCAACATTCCATTCCTTTGTGCTTCTGTGGCTTCTGCTGCTTTGTTCTCTTCTCTAACTCTAAGATCTTCTTGAACCATGTATTCTATCGTTTCGTCTTACTCATACATACTCATAGCTTTGAACCTAGTCATGTTTGGGTTATATTTTCTCTGTAGTACCTCCTCCCAGTCCTGAGCACATTCTGTAAAGATATCATCTTCAAACTTGTCATGTGTGTATGGACAAAAGGAAGAGACTTGTGACACATTCTAGACAACGAGGCCTTTAGAGTCATGCTTGTGAAATCAGCATGTCGGGAACCTATATTACAGTTGGCTCAAACCCTCTTGTTTATCTTGCATAGTAATAAGTATCCTTTACTATGAAAAACCCTACATGGAAACCATAGGGTATGAATGTTTGTTTCTTGTCCTTAACCAAAGTGGAATTATAGCCTTGCAGGATGGTCTGGTAACAGATTTCTCCTACAATGAGCCAGTCTGGGATGTGAGCGGGGAGTAAATGTGGTGCGTTGGTGGCCCCAAATACCCTGATATAAGTTGTGGTTTCCTATAGGTACCAGTGGCCTAAGTTTGAAATCATTTTCTTGGCCGCTACAGATAGTCTTGGGCATTCTTTTTTGAAAATAATGAAATAAACCTGAGATATGAATTCATCACAAATGAGAGAATAAGATTTCGTGTACCTATTTTCCCACAGGATTTTGAATTAGACATGTACATGTAGCTCTGTGATGTGCCAACTCAGATTCATGCCGACGAAGACATTCCTTGCGCAGATCGCATATAGAAGATATGAAGCCATGTGAAAAGTGGGTGCTTCTCCCTCCTTTGGTATATGAGCCTGCAATCTATTGGTGCTCAATTGCTTGGATATGACTTCTCCCCAGTTGAAACTACTCCTGGAAATAGGAACAGTGTATGCCTGGGGCATCCATGCCTCTGATAACTTAGCGCAATCATTTTCCCCATATAATCGGAAAATTAGAGCCATTAAGTAGATATATGGCTCCCTTAGATTTGTTGTCCCATACCAGCCATTGCTCCGGTTTGTGACTTTCTTATCCTCCTTCCACTAGGAGGCCATTAATCGGCGAGTTTCATGGAATTCATAGAACTTCACCATGAAATTTGTGTTCAACCACTCCTCTAGGTCCCTGATCTTGTAATATTTCTATACCTCTGTGGGGATAAACAATCCGACACATATGCCATTCTCATCATTGATTAGGCACTTTTACACGTCTGTATGATCAATTATCCAACCCAGAGTCTTAATGCAGGGCAAGACTGGGGTTCGTAAGGCTACCATATGCAAGAATGACCGTCGGATATTCGAAAAAACCTATTCATCGAGCGCCCTTACATTCAGGTCGCTATGGGGGATAAACTTTGGGTAATCTTCTCGGTTAATTCTGTTGAAAAAATATCCCCATTATGGAAGAATTATATTTGATCTAGTGGTTTCTTTTGTATTTCCAAAAGCAGGGGGCTGAGAAAATTCCTTCTTAGTCGATGTTTTGATGACCGGTTCCACTCTGGAAGAAAATTCCAACTGCCTCACAGCGTCGGGAGAAGACCCTTCACCGACCTCTGCTTCCTTTAATTTTGATGCCCTTGGCGAGCGTCTAGTCATTGTCTTCCTTGGAGGATTTTTTTCCTACAGAGAGAACACTGTTAGACACCGTGTTGCACATAGAATGTTGATACATAAAAATATGACCATTGAAATGATAAAATTAACACATATCTCTTCTTCTCACTAACTTAACCTAGTCTTGAAATTCTGAGAATCAAGCGCAACTCTTGAGATGCTCTCTTCACTTCTTCGACTACTTTGGAAATGAGAAACTTGTGTGCAGAATGTTAGGGTTCAAAACTATCTTAGTGATTTAAACGAAGAGCATACTTACCGTGTCATATCAGTTATTCAATTCAGGGTGTAGGTGTGGTTCTACAAAATCTTCTGCCAGATCCACATTATGCTCGAGATTTAAATGCAGTCATAGGTTGGTTGGGCAAGCGAAGGCTATAATATGGTCCATCGATGATTTCAAATTCCTATTGTTCGATCGGCACATGGGGTAGAAACATATGCAAAGTGAAACATTAATTGGCCTAGTAATGGAAGAATATGATCTTATTTTGTGTTGAAAATGTCCCATCGTTAAACTAATTTAATGATTGAATCGAGAGTAGTCAATTTTCTTTAGATAATGTGCATTGATATCTCTTGTAAAAAAATACAATGCCAATCCATCTTTCCATACAGCGCTGATGTGGAAATGTTGACCTGGAAGTGTGACTAGGACATGAGGAAACCTAAGGTGACTCGGGATGAAACTAGGTCATACGAAATTCCCACGCGGAAAAGACATGTGGAGTTTGAGATTGAATTCTTTGTTTAAGAGTGTTATTCAGAATCAGGGATTTTCATTAGATAAGTGTTTTAACAAATAGGTCCTACCATGTCGATGCTGAAAAAGTATCAAGGATTGGCTATCGACGATAAGTTTAAACAAGTGTTCTTGGATTACACCCTCGAAACTTGTCGATACCGAAACTGCATTGGGGATTGGTGATCGGCGATGTGACAATGAAAAAAATTTCCATGATTTAAATCTTTAAGATTTTACCGACCCTGAAAAAATGCATTGGTAATCGGCTATCGGAGGTTCATCATGGCCCATGTCAATGTTTATCCCTCTCATATTTTTTTGACGCCGATGGGAAATCGGTCATTTCCTTAATCTTCTTTGCAAACAACGAATGCAAATCTACTCTATTTTTTACCGATGTCGATGATACATTGGCGATCGACAATTATTGTTACTATGTGGTCATTTTACTTGCTCGGATTTTTCCGACGCCGAACATGAGCGCGTAGGTCGCAAATTTAGTTGTGGATCCTTAGTTAAAATGTCAAGTTCATTTTTAGATACAAAGGTTTCACTATGACAGGCCTAAATAAATCCAATATTGATCAATGATGAGACATGGAAACACGCTTAACGATCACTACACAACTAACTCAACTCAGAAAGCATGACAAAATAAAACAAGTGGTACCCAAAAGAGAAAAAATTGCATAAAATCTTTTAGGGTGTGTTGAGCACTCAACACCTGGTTCTCAAGGTTGTCTTATTGATGTCTTATTCTTTGATTCTTACCTGATGGTACCCTGATCTCAAGTCTATCTTTGAAAATATCTTTGCTCCTCCTACCTGATCAAAAAGGCCATCAATTCTGGGTAGAGGATACTTTTTCTTTATAGTGGACTTATTCATTTGTCGAAATTCAATACACAACCTCAAAGTTGCATATTTATTTTTGGAAAAAAAGTATTGGTGCTCCGCAAGGTGAAACAATTGGACGTATGTATCATTTCTTCAACAATTCTTCCAACTACATTTTTAATTCTTTTAATTCTGGTGTACTCATTCTGTAAGTTTTTTTCGATATCGGGGTAGCTCCTGAAACTAGATCAATAGAGAAATGCATCTCCATCTTTGGTGGCAACCCTGGTATTTCTTGGAATACATATTCAAATTCTTGTAGTACCAAAAAATATTCAAGGCTTGGCCCCTTTGTATTTTCTGGATCGTCCACATGGGCTGCATACAATTAACATCATTCTCTGAAACATATCTTCAACTGTAAGGATGAAATCTCCCTTAGAGAGATGGGTCTTGGAAATCCCTTCACAGTGCTATGTTTTCCATCTCCATCAAGACATGTAAATGTATTGCTATGACAATCTAGGACAACTTGATGCTTGTCCAACCAATCCATTCCAATTAGAATATCATAAGATCCCAATGGTATTATATTTAGATCAACACTAGTATTCACACTATTAAGACTTATGGAACAACCTCTGACCATATCATGGATTATCCTTTTGGTTCCAGTGGCTAGTTGGACCAAACTTGATTTTCCAAGCTTACTTTTCTCCAAATGTTAACTATCCACTATTTTAGGATAAATGTAACAATGGCTTGCTCCTAAATCAATTAAAATAGAAACAAGTTGATTTATGATATTACCTTCCACCTCAATCATATTGGATTGGTACTCTCCTTCTCTATCATATAAGGCTGCATAAATATTTCCCATGTATTCTATTGTTGTAGCCTCTTGGATGTTGTTCACAATCTCCACTCTATCCTTTCTGTGTGGGAAATCTGTGTACATGTTATCTCCTTTGCATCCCCAACATTGGATTGGTGGTCTTCCCCTTTTTCCCAAGGAGACTTATTTCTTAGATTCATCCTTAGCAGACTGGTCTTAATGATTTTTATTAGTTTCATTTATATTGAAAAGAGGTTTGAATCCCTTCTTCCTCTGATTAGAATTCTCCTTCTTCTTATCCTTCCAAGATTTTTGCATGGATTCTCTTCCTTGGCCTTGCTCATATAGGTACTAAGCCTTTCTAATGGTCTCAGTCAAGGTCTTTGGCACGTCATAACACATATTTTATTTATAAAAGGATGGAATTCCACTCAAAAACCTTTGTATTTTCACCTTCTCATCATTTATGAACCATACATACTTTAACAACCCCAAGAACTTATTCTCATACTTTTCCATGGTTGCGCTTCCCAACCTAATTTCAAAGAACTCCTGCATTTTCTTGTCATAGAATTTCTATGAGAGGTACTCCTGAAAATACTTCTTGAACTGCTTCCAAGTGATCCTATTCTCATTAATATGCTCCAACTTGCTTCAACTGGTCCCACCACATAGCATCATTCCCATGTAAATGGTAGGTGGAAATTCTGGCTTCTAGGTTTGATGAATAGTTGTGAAGTTGAAAATATCTCTTGAGTACAACCAACCATGCCTCAACATTATCTTCCCTTTCCCTTTCACAGTCAAAGGATAGTGGCTTAAGCTTCCTCAACCCTCCTTTCAAACTATCCACTTCATGCCTTCTTCTTTGGTGCCTAACATGAGACACCTCTGGGATACTCATGGAGTCTTCAAATGCATAATACCTTCTTGTTGAGTAAGGAGGTGAGTGGCTTCTATGAGTTCTGCTAGCACTTCTTGAATAACCATCTTTCGTGTGGTTATCTCTTCTTTCATGATACCTGCCTTCTTCATCTTCTTTTGAGTTTGATCCCTTCTTTGTTTTCCTCTGAAACTTATTTAAGCTCTGCATCACTTGAGCATTTATCTGATTTTTTTCTCTCATCAGCCTCTCATTTTCTTCTTTGTAACTATGCACTTATATTTTTAGGCTTCTTACAATTTCTATCAATGTCTCTTGTTCCCCTCTGCCCTTGTGTCCATTGGATTTTGTCTCTGCATTACCAAGTCTAATATTATGACCTTCGACCTCTTTACAATGGTTGGAGGCTCCCTTACCTTCTTCCATTTCTCTAATCTACAATATTATATTGAACTGATATGTTTACGCCTCCTAATTCTGCAAAATGTGCAAGTGACCATTTTGTTAGAATTATGCATATTATAAAAATAATTTTCCAAACAATGCTACAGGTCATTTTTCTTCTCAATTCATGAAGAATATATATATCATTATGCATCATATAACACTTCCATGTTATCCCTTAGATTATACAAAATTCAATTCTGCACATGTGCTTCCTTCAAACCACTTCCCCAAGTGACCACAACTCAAAAGTGCGGGCTTAATCGCTCCTTAGTGCTTCGCTCTATGTTCTTCCACAAGGGATCTTGCACGAAAAACATAACCGAGGGAAAGGTTATGTCCCAGACTATTTTTACCTTATCACGAGACCGACGTTGGGACCAAGTCCTCTGGACTTCATCCTTCAACTATTCTCCATTGTCAACTTCCAATTTCCCCTGAAGTTGCACTTTGTCGAAGTCTTCACTAACTCCACTAGCAAAAATAGGATGGTGGAGACTTGATCCCCCATTCAATGGATGGCCCCACCCTGATCCAGGTGGATATCGGTGGCCATCCACCTTTTCCAGCTGGCTCAAAACAACCTTCTGGCAATTTTGGTAATTTACTATTTTTAGCAGTTTTTTGGGTCCTGAACTTCCGGAGCCGTTTTGAGGCCCTAAACGACGTCTTTTTGGGTATCTTGTGGTTTAATATTTTCATCATGAAATTTTTGTCAATAGTTTTATGCCTCGGATAGATATTTCCAACAAGATATCATGTGCCTAAAACGAAGATCGCATGCAAATGTTACGACCCCGGGAAGTTGATGTACTAACTTATCGAAATGGGGCCCACATGAATTTTGGTGCTTCATCTCCTAGGGTTAGGTTTTTGGATGTATAGGGTTTTTGACACTCCTATTTATTGTAAAAATGCCTTCAGAGACTCATTGTAATCTTACTCTTGTGAATGAGCACAACGATCACATCTCTTCTAAGAGATAAGCCGTCACCATTCCAGCAAGCTTGTTTTCCGCTGCATTTTATAGTTTCAACTTATTTCCTTGTTGAATAGAAAACCAGTTTTATTGTATCTTTGTTATTCTGTGTTAAGGATATGTTAATAATTTGTAGTCATTTCATTCTTCTCATAAAATCTGGATCAGTGGTATTAGAGCAGTCTTCTCCTTGTCATCTTCATGCATGCCCCAAACGAGGTCAGAGTACAAAGAATTGGGTCTCGAGCTTGTTTCTCTTGAGGACCAAAGCTCTCATATGCCCAAGCGACCTCTCATGGAAGGAGACACGAACTATGATGGGACATGAGATCCTTTCAAAATGTTTCTTGAGGAATCCCTCACGCAACAGAGGAATGAGATGATGGATAGTTTCGCACAAATCCTTCGGCAGCTAACAACATGTGATGCATCTTCTTCAAGCGGAGGCAACACATCTTCTTCGAGCAGAGGTGTTTCCCCCTTCAAGGTACAAATAAACTTCACTATTCCTTTATTTGAAGGTTAGATATAAGCAAATGGTGTAGACAAGTGGTTGAATCTACTAGAAGGGTATTTTTCTGTCCATAACTTTTCGAATAGAGAAAATATTACTTTTGTGCTCCTCAAAGTCGTTCCCCATGTAAAAGATTGGTGCAAAAAAGTAAATAGAGGAACCCTTGTTATTTATATTCACGGCCACCTGGGAATCCTTTAGGTGATGCTATTAAGGAATAATACTACCCTGTTGGAAGTTATGATGACTTGTATACCAAATGGACCACACTGCGGCAAGAAAGAGACCAAGCAGTGCCAGAGTTCAAAAATATCTTCCATACCTTGCACACCAAGTTGGGTATCAAAGATTTAGAGCGACATCTGTTTCTCAAGTAGCCTAGTTCTCTACATAGATACATTCAAACCGAAATGGAATTTCTGGACATCTCGTCCTTGGGCACGGCCTACCTATATGTCGACAAAATCGAGTTGAAGCTCAAACAAAAAACGTGGCAATTTGGGCCCGGGAAATCCTCACAGCAAAAGCCACGAAAGGGTGGCCCCAACCCATAGAAAAAAGGACAGATAAAATATGGACAGTATTAGGACAACCAGTCCAAGCCGCAAGCAAAGAAGGACACCAGAAAGACAAAGAAAAATATCGGGAAGTGGTGCAACTTCCATAAGATCCCTTGGCATAACACTGCTGAATGTTGCTCAAAGCAGTCGCTGGTGACCGAAGTGAAAGCCTCTGAATCAGATGTGGGTTATGACTCTGAGTCAGAACCAGAAAGGGGAAGATAGATCATTGACATGGAACCCAGTGCCATTATTGCTACCACCAAGCTCCAGCCTGATGAGCCAGACGATCCAGAAGAAGGAGAGTGCCTCTTCCATTCATAGATGTGGGTAAAAGGCACCCCTCTACACTTCATCATTGATAGCGGTGGCCAGAAGAACCTCATCTCAGCATATTTTGTCAATTGGTTGGCCCTACCGACAACACCGCACCCACAACCCTACACCATTTGATGGCTCCACTAAGGAAGTGATCTTCGCATCAGTCAACACTGTCGACTGTGGTACGAAATCAAGCCCTTCAAAGATGAGGTATTGTGTGATGTTTCTCCTCTCGAAGTTTGTGATGTTCTTTTGGGCCAACCTTATTTATGGAAACTTCATGTTGTATATGAGTCTAGGCCTCGTAGTTTTATTATTACTTTGAATAGGAAATTGTACAGGATACTCAAGGCAGTCCCACCTAGTGTTATTTCCTTGATCTCTGACAAGCAATGCAGGAAGGTCATCTCTCATAAAGGGAAGTTTTTATTCTTCGTGATTCTCTCTCGGAATGAGTGAAAGATCATAGCCACATCCAAGGTATTTGCGGCTGACCTCTCCACATAGAAGAAGCAAGTAGATAAGGTCGTCAAAGAATACTCAGATATCTTCTCCTCACCTACCGGGGTACCTTTGCACTGTCAGGTCAAGCACCCCATCGATATGACCCCCAACGCATCGCTACCCAATGGGTCAGTGTATTATTGCTCTATGTTAGAGAATGAGGATATCAAGCGAAATATCCAAGAACTGCTCCACAAGGGGCACATCCATCCCAGCTCATTACCTTGTGGGAGCCCAATCATGCTGGTACAGAAGAAAGATGGAACCTGTTGACTCTGCATTGATTACTGGGCCCTGAATAAAATCATGGTCAGAAACCGGTACCCAATTCCCTGAATCGATGACCTCCTTGATCAAACCACGGGGGCCAAATACTTTAGTAAGATTGATCTGAAGTCTGGCTACCACCAGGTCCCAATATAACATACAGATGTATGGAAGACTTCCTTCAAGTCAAAAGAAGGCCTTTTTTAATGGTTGGTCATGCCCTTTGTTTTGAAAAATGCTCCAACCAATTTCATGAGGATGATGGATGATATCTTGCGACCATTCACCAATACTTTGTAGTGGTGTATCTGGATGACATTCTCATTTACAACAAGTCTTGGGAAGAACACTTGCAACATATTCAACAGGTTCTGGACACCCTGCGGTAGCACAAGCTATACGCCAACTTGGAAAAATTCTCCTTCAGCATGGACAGGGTCCATTACCTAGGCTACATCATTGATAAGCATGGAATACATGTGGATCCAACCAAGATCCAAGTCATACATGACTGTCCAGCCCCAACCACATTCACTGAGCTTCAGAGCTTCTTGGGCCTTGCCAATTTCTACCGCAGTTTCATGTTGGGATTCTCCCATATTGCATGGGCCCTCAGCCAAATAACCAAGGGTGGTGGTAAGGAAAACTTTGTGTGGGGCCAGTCCCAACAACAAGCGTTTGATGATTTGAAGCAGTGCTTGTGCTCAGCCCCAGTACTTTCACTACCAAACCTGCAACAACCCTTTGAGATCAAGACAGATGCTTCAAACTATGTTGTGGGTGTCGTTCTCACTCAGCATGGCCACCCCATGGCCTATCATAGTGAGACACTATCAAATGTTGTTCGTAAGCACCCTACTTATGACAAATAAATGTACTCCATTGTGCAAGCTTGCCGCCAGTGGAGACATTATATTCTTGGGAAGGAGACAATCATCCACACTGATCATAAGCCACTGCAGTTCATGCAAACACAAGGAAAATTATAGAATGACCGCCATCAAAAGTGGTCCACCTACTTACAACAATTCCACCTCAAAATCAAGTATAAAACATGAAGCACCAACCGCGTCGTTGATCTCCTCTGTAGACCGCCAGTCGCAGAACTCACCACTGTGATAGACTCTTGTGGCCATGAGACCTCTAGATGGCCCCAACTCTATGAGATAGACTCAGAGTTCTCCACCACCTACCAAATGTTGGGTGCAAACACAGTTGTCGATAATTTCCATCTTTAGGATGGGTTATTGTGTTGTCTAGGACATATCTGTGTTCCATCAAGTGAGTGAAAGAACATGGTCTGGGAAGCCCATTACAGTCAGGTGGTAGGACACTTTGGCGTTGAAAAGACAGTGGCGATGCTACAGAAACATTTCTACTGGATAAAACTTCGACAAGAGGTCACCAAGTATAGCAGGTCCTGCACTGCCTGCACTATTGTCAAATCGACCACTAAGAAACATGGCATGTACACCCCTCTTCCTACTCCTAACAAGCCATGGGAATGCATCTTAATGGACTACATGTTGGGCCTCCCGTCCACCAAGCGGGGAAATGACTTTTTTTTGTGGTTTTTGATCGCTTTTCTAAGATGGTGATTCTAGTTTCCTGCAAGTAGAGCATCACAACAGAAGCCACTGTCAAGATCTTCTTTGAATGAGTCTAGGTACATTTTGGAATCCCACAAACCATTGTCTTAGATCGGGACAATCGATTTCTCGATACATTCTGGTCGAGCCTTTGGTCACTGTTGGACACCAAGCTCACCAAATCCATGACCTTCCACACACAGATAGATGGCCAAACCAAGGTCGTAAATCGAATGATCGTGCATATCCTGCGCATGTATAATTCCAAGCACCCTCACACATGGGATGGGATTCTTCCCTATTTCCAACATAGCTACAACTGAGCCCTGCATAGCTCAACCTACCACAACCCCTTTCAGGTGGGGTTGGGATTCTAACCATTGGGTCCCATAGATGTTTCAGTTCCCCTTGCGGTCACCTCGGCTGACTCATCTCCTACTCCAACTGAAGCTGAAAAATCCACCCAATTCATTGAGCAGATCCAACACATCCTCCAACAGGTTCAGGATATCCTACATAAGTCCAATGAAAAGTACAAGAAGCACCATGATCAACATCAGGTGCCACAAAATTTTCAAGTGGGTGACAAAGTTTGGTTGCACTTGCAAAAAGAACACCTTACATGACCCCATCGGAAGCTTCGCCCACTCCGTTATGGGCCATACACCATCACTTCAAGGGCATAACTCGATCTCAGCCACAAGATCTTGTTTAATAGATCCAACACATTCTGACCCTGTGTTTCAACCAGAAGCTCTAATACCAATATGTAACGTACCCAACGACCCACAGATTGGGCTACGCTAACTTCAATTCCCCTTCTGGACTAATTTGACTTCTGATCTAACTTAAATAATAAGGATGCATGAAATATTCACATGCATTGATCAAGATTCATGCTACAACATAAAATAAATGAACCATACAACATGCACAACAATGACCGATAAGCATGTATATTATAGATGTGAAATTCATAGATAATTAAATACATAGTGGAAATAAGATACACAGGTAAATAAACATAATATATAGCACTTATCTTTTCTGAAACAAGACACCAACTAGATATAGATGAAGGACGTTCCACCCAACCATAACATTGTTGTTCCAACTCTCAACAGTAGTGTCACCCCCAAGCCAAGGATATGAATCTACAAGGACAGTTTCAGAGTGTCACTCGGCTTCCCAAACCAATCAGCACTCAAGCTCTCATAGGCTTCTGAACACCCACAACAATCCAAAGTAAACGAGCTCTATTCTACACATATTGTACAACCTAAGAGTATGGGGCCCCATTCTCTTCCACGTAGTCCCTTAGGTTGCCCATCTTCTTCCAGAGCTCCAGTGCTTCTGGTCATGAATCTCCATGTTGGGACTCTAAGGATTCACAGTTGTGAACAAAGATAAACACAGACCAAAACATATCAGACATGAAGGTCTTGATTCATGGCTATAACACACCAACAATATCTACAACCAACAATACCATGGTTTCTCTTCGGCAGTTTGTTTTCCTTTCCTAAGAAAAGACACAAATGGGCGAAATAATGAACGAATATGAGAGTGAGTGAAATTGATGAAGTAAATGGTAAGGTGATGTCTTGAAAAATGGGCGAGTGAATGAATAGGAAAATAAAATAAACCAACAGAAGAACCAGAATGAGAATGGGAGTTTGAAACCCCAAATAGACCAAGGACGAGTTTATGTAATTCTTGGAATTAAGGAACCACTTGGCCTTCCCCCTAAGAATCTCATGTAACTGTTATTCTCCATTGATACAATAATGGGTAATTAAAAAATATGAAATAAACAATTAGCCCCTCAATTCCCCTCTCTTGAAGAATCCTAGTCCCCTATAACTCTTGTCCTTGTCCATATAGCAGCCAACGATGTATTTATTATTAATAATGATCAAAAAATTACACTTCCTAGGCACACCAACCTCTTCACAATTGTTTAGGCACTCTGGCCTTTCATAACTTAACAAAATATAATATTTAATACAGGGTTCAAAACCCGGGGTGTTACAATAATTGTATAGGTAATAATCAAGACATGTGACTCCAAAGGAAATATAATATCTTTAGTTGTGGGTTGCAAAGACACACATCTAAAACAAGTTAGAATGGCATAAAAAATGAAAAAAAAATTAAGTTAACTTAAATAAGCTAATATCACGTACATTGCATGCCAAGGTTTAATAATAACAAGATACATAGAAAATAGGATAGAGTGAACATCAAACTATATACAAACCATTCAAAAATAGTATCTTATCATCTAATATTAAAAATACAATGAATCATTTGATAAATAAATAAATATCACTTGTGTTAATAATAAACCCAAATAAATGCAACATTGATCAAACTATACACAAACCATTAAAAATAGTATCTTATCATTCAATATAAAAAATACAATGAATCATTTGATAAATAAAAATAATTAACTATCACTTTTTCTAATAGTAAACATGTTAATAGTAAACCTAAAGAAATGCAGCATGATCATTGGATCTAAATGCTTTAGTGCAAGGACATTTCCATGTGACAATAGAGTATTTGTGCATATTAACTAGACATGACATGAAAATTATTAAAATATAATAATAATAAAAAAATTCAAACAAATCTATGTAGTAGTTAAACATAGAAGCAAATCTCTAAAGATTACTAGACTTAATATTATGGGAAATCACATAGCATATCTAGGCTCAAGACATGCATGGATGAAAAAGAATATGATGCTCAATATCCCTAGCCTATGCAACACGATGCAATTTCCCTCTAGCATGAGATATCACCAAATACCCCCAAATACGTTCCCTCATATTTTATGGCTTAAATAAATCTATCATGGCAAGCCAATGTCTAGTTCAATTACAACAATGTGGCTTGTTTGTCATTAAACATGGTGAATGCATGAGGAAATAGCTAGGGGGAATTACGAGGGTAATGAGGATTATGTACATGGTTTGAATGCGACCGGGCATTAGCATGGCATTGGGGAAACCCCTCACCAATTCCTTAGAATAGAATTGGTTGACGAAGGATTGCAACATGCCATTTTCCAACAATCAATTGTACAAGTGGGGCTACAAAATTACTCCCTGATGTCAAAGAGATATTCAATAATACCCTTGAGGAGAAGAAGAGGAGGTCTAGGTGTGTGATTTACAAGTGAATTGATGCCAATTATTATGGTGATAGGGATGATGAGAAAGGTATCTTGGAGAAAGTTGAGTGGCTCGTGAAGGAGGAGATGCAAGCCAGAGCGTCGAGGTACTGGCAAAGGATTGAGTATATCTATAGGGAGGATAGGTTGATGATCAAGATTGGGTAGATCATCTCTATTAAGTTCATCCTATTCAAGGAAGAGGAGGATGTGGCAAATGAAATGGGAGAGTGGGATAAGGGAAACCAAGAAGAGAGAGAGCGAGAGTTTGTTGCCCATGGTGCCCCTTCCATATGAGAAAGTGATCAAGCACATGGTTGTGGATAAGAAGAAACATGAGCATATTAGTAAGTACATGGGTGACCATCTCATGGAGGAGTAGGCCTGGGTCAAGGAAATGCTTAATAGTTAGCGATAAGGCATGCTGACAAAGCTTATGGATCATCGGTTGTTTTTCCAAATGTGCTTCTTAACTTCTATTAAATATACAATATGGACCTTAAGTCATTCTTGAGGTTGACATGGTATTACAATTAAAAAATCCACCAAGGTCCTTTCCTGCTAAATAGGGAAAAGGGGCACTGAGAAGCTCTGATCATAGAGCTTGGCATTCCTAATTATGCCAAAGTAGGGGCCAAGATGACGCACTTGGAAGGAAATGAAGTTGATGTGCCCGGTGTCACCAACAAGAGCCCCGATTACAAATACTTCAGGGCTATGAAATTCCTCCCCTTCCTCAAAGAGATATTCGATAAGTCCCTTTGAGGAGAAGAAGAGGAGGTGTAGGTATGTGATTTACAAGAGAATTGACGTCAGTTCATATTATAGCTATAGGAATGATGAGGACGATATCTTGGAGAAAGTCAAGCATCCTGTGGAGGAGGAGATACAAGGAAATGCACTAAGGAAGTGGCAGAGGATCGATTCCATGCACTAAATTATGAGAGGCACTGAAGAGTGATTTTCTCCGCAAATCACAACCTCCGCAAAAATTTAATTGTGGAAGTTTTCATACGTACTTTGTCAATTAAATTGTTTCTCAATGCATTTTTACATAACAGTTGCACTAGTGCGCTTTCAATCACACTAGTGCACTATAAAAAATATATCACACATGTATATTGTTTTTTTTCAAATCATGTTAACGTTGTTGTTGTTTGATTTATAAAATGTATTATAAGTACGCTAAAGATTTCTCTATTTTTAAATTGTCAAATATTACTAGTGCGATTGGATTTTGAGGGTTTCATTCTGTAAGGTGGCCAAGGTTCAAAACTCGCAGTAGTTGGGAGAAGACACCCAAAAAATAAATCCATGTTAAGGGTTGGTGTGGCCTGAGCACCTAGAAAACAAAAAAAAAATATTTTTAAATTAAATTTAAGTTGTATCACTCATAATTTAGAGTTTCCATATAATGTTTAACTTTAGTATTATGAAATCATTTACTTTCTATTGTAATTGAAAAAACTTATAACAATTAATTCCATATAATATTTAATTGTTCTTCAAGGTGAATTGTTGTTCTCCAGCAAGATACAATATATTGATTAAACACGTTTACAAAGAAAAATTACTCTTGTGAAATGTTATTTTCTCATTTATTTTATTCATAACGTTATAATAATTGTTCATAATTAAATTTATAATTGTTATATCTAAAAAAAATATTATAATCATAATTATTAAATACGAAAATGAAATCATATGAATTTAATATATATATATATATATATATATATATATGAAAACAAAATCATTAATAGTAATGAATTTTAATATACACAATTTGTTTTAAATAACTTTATGATTTTTTTCTCCACCTACAACTTTATGAGTCTCCTCATAAGGAAACATAAGTATTAGATTTGGTTAGTGAAAAAATTAATTAATTTCTTAAGGTTAAAAGATATTAAATTAAATTAATTATATATTAATATTTAAAAATATAAATAAAATATTAAGCAAACTCAATAAATAAAACTCAATGTGTAGATGTTGTAAGGAGATTAGTCCCCATCTTTGATGTAATAATTGTAACATGCAAACAACCACTTCATAAAAAAATGTCAAATTAAACAATACATTTACATTAGTTCCATTGAAAGTCCAAAAATACAATTACTCAATCATGTTTTACTTAATCCCCAAGAGGACGTCTAAAGGTAGACCCAATGGGTGACTACCTGGGAAGTCCTGGTTACCGGGTGCAAGCCCCGGAAGTGATGATTGATACTATGTGATTCATTTCATTGGTTTCAATCCCATTTCTTCACCCTTGTGAGCATCACCCGATGCAATGAGTGTTAAGTGGACTATTCAAATCATGAGAATTATTGGTCTGTTGTGACTAATACTCATGGATATGGGTCATAGATTAATGACTTACACTATGCAGTTAATCCGAAAAATAATATCTAATATGTTGCACTGCGGAAGCCCCTCTATGCTTAAATTTTTTTCTTTTAAAGTTTCCAGAAGCATAACCATCCATGCACATAATATACACGGAAATTCTATGTTTGTATTTAACAATATTCAAGTAATCAGACGGAATATAAAGAGGACCAAAAATTGGCACAAGTGCCATTGATTGTTTGGGAGGAATGGATGCATGTGAAAAGATAAACAGCCCAAGATTTGCAACATCTATTTTAGACATGGAAATCATATAACTATTTCCACAAAAGAGAATTTGGTTCCAACATCAAGAACAGAGATGGAAGACGACCAAGCATCATAAAAGCTTGGTTGTAATAGGTTTGGTATTTACTTTGCATATGGATAGGAAGAGTTAAGTCGTCACTAACTTCCAACAATTGAATAGACTGTGGTGTGTACTTGGACATTTTTTCTCTTAGCTCATACAAGTTTTTGGATCTCCTAGTAGAGATGGTTTGGGTAATATTGATATCATACTTTGGCTCACTACAAGAACACTTCATTAACTCAATAGAAGGAGATGGGTTGTCCAATTTAGGACGAAACACAGTTGATCTCGCTTCCAACATTTCAAAAAAGGAGCACATGGATGTGTTCATGTGTGTCTTTTATATATCACCTATTGGATTCTTGAATGTAGTGGGAGGTATTAGACCATCAACTTTGGGTATTCAATCATTAATCTAATGGGACAATGTGACATGTTGAGGGTTCTTCTTCAACCCTTTACATTTTGAACAAACACATACTACTAGTGTGTCATAAAATAGATTCAATTTACGGTGTAATACCATTGACTGAGGCTACAGGTTACTGGAAGATGATGTTAGGATCCAACCCTAACCCCTCTTGGTTGGTTATCAGTTAGCATGATATATATTTTGCATGTAATAAAGGTTGAAATTAGTTAATAATTCCTATTAAATAAATGTGAACAAGTCAATGTAAGAAGACCTAATAGAAGATTCTTCTTCAAGAAGGATCTTCCTCTAGAACGTTCTTTAGAAGATAGAATTAGTATAAATAAGAGTAGGAGGTATGAGAAAACTTGTCTTGAGAAATTATTGTAATAGAACTCTGCTCTGATGGAGGTTTGCCACTCAAATAGGTAAGTGAACATTGCTTTCTTGAATAAATGTATTATTTTTTGTATTGCTCTCTCAATATTTTGTTGTCCCCTTAATAATTGCTAAATATTCCAATTTTTGCATAATATATTACATCTAGTACCTTACAAATGGTATCAGAGCTCTTTCCTGGGCAAGAATTGTGGGTTAAATTTTTTCAGGGTAGAGACGTATTCTAGTGTCTTTAAGATACATTGATCTATCTTTCAATGCATAAATCCATGGTCGAGGAAGCATACACGCAGGAACAATAGGTTTTTAAGATCACGTTGTTGGACACCCTTATAACCCATGTTGGTACCCTTTTGAGTGGTAGCGCATCATAAAACACCTATATAAGGATTGGTTAGGATATACTGAAACCCTCCATAGTTCAATTGATCGGTCATCTGATTGTTATTGTGCCATTGAGAACAACACTAGGGAAGATACTCTCTAGTACCTGGGTAATCAGGTAGTATGGATAGGGTACGATCGAGCCTCCTTAGTTTGTGCCTTGATATATTGGGTTGAGTACTATTGTTCAACCCTGGACATATATCATAGATCTATAGCACAAGGAAAACCCTTTTCCATAGACACCCTACACACCCTAACTAAGGGGAACATACCAGACCAAGTGCAAACATGATTTTCTGGCCACACAACCTTGCCTCATGTATTTTAGTTGTGAATTGAGTACACACTTTTCACTATTAAGAATTTGGGAATTCTTACACTACAAAAGTATCCAAATCAGAGTATAACTCCGTAGGAGTAAAAAACAAAAAGTGTCAAGCCTGCCTACACCCTTATTTGAGACCTATCCCATTGGATTCCTATTTTATTCCTTATTTGGGACCTCTACCATTGGATTCCTCTATTTTTCCTGATTGTAGTGGTACCTATCACTTTTCATCCTATTTTTTTCTATGGACACAACCCCCCTTCCTAACACCCTCATTTTCCAACTATCCGAACAGACTCCTTATCTTGTGTTAATCATTATGGTATCATTCTACCGAAGGCTACAAAGTGGTCCCTAACTCCCACTCTTAGAACATGGAAAATTTGGAAAATAAGGTAACCTACATGTCTTAAAAAATGTCCCAACGCATGAACTCCCTCAACCAGAACTTGGACACCCTCACCAAGAACATGAAGACACTCACCCAACAAGTCCATGAACTTGTGTTGCACATCAAGGTTCAGCACCAAGAGTACCATTCTAAGGCTCCTCACTGTTCCCATTATGATCATACTCATCTTTCCCACTCCCCTTGTGGTTCTCCAAGTTCCTGGAATAAGTTGCCCAAAGTTGAGATGCAGAAATTTGATCGGCTAGACCCAACCGGGTGGGTATCCCAAATGCATCACTACTTCTCTCCATGATATTCAATATGTTGAGACCAAAATCCATTTGGGGGTTCTATACTTGGATCAAGAATTATGGAAATGGTGGTAATGGCATAATAAATGTTATCCAGGACAACCAATTTCGACCATGTTCACCAAGGTAGTATGTGCCTGTTTTGATAGGGAATCTCATTTTTGGGGAAAACTCACCAAGTTGAAACAATCAAGGTCAGTAGAATACTTCGTCACTGCATTTGAACAGTTGGCTATAAGAAATGAGGGATTATCTGATGATTTCTATCTTGAATAGTTCATTAGTGTATTAAAGGATGCCATTCGGGCTCATATTTGCATGCACCATCCTATTACCTGGCTACAGGATTGAAAATTAGCATTAGAGGTTGAGACCATTCTTCATTCTGAACCCCTTCTTTCTATAGTTACCAACCTCCCTCGTCCAGGGGATTCTTCTAATTGAATTAAAAATTTTAAAGTCCAAAAGGTATATCTAGCGAAAATGGTTGAATGTTAGAAGCGAGGACTTTATTATTACTGCAATGAAAAGTATTTGTTAGGCCATAAATGTTGTGAAATTTTTTTCTTCCAAATTAATGGGTCAGCGGCCACCACCATCGAGAACATCATGTTAGGTGAGGCCATAGACTCAGAGGACACATAACCAACTTCCCCCATCCCTGATCCAATCACATCTCCTGTGGAACCGAAGGAACCTGTCATATCTCTCCATGCCCTCATGGGTATTTTTTATCCATAGACATTAAAAATAAAGGGATACATCAAACATAGGTCGGTTGTGGTGTTGATTGACAATGGTAGCACCCATAATTTTATTCATCGCAGAGTCATTGAGGATGTCAATTTCTTTGTTAGACCAGTTTCTAATTTTTGAATTCTCATAGCTAATTGTGGTATAATGAAATGTGGGGGTCGATGTGAGAATTTCAAACTCCAAATGGGTGATTATAACCCGAATACTCACATTATTTCCATTTCCATGGGAGGTTTTGATATTGTATTGGGTTCGATTACCGTGGATTATCAGGTGTTATATATGATAGTTACTCAAGATGCTAACACTTATACCCTCATAGGCCTACAAGCTCACTGACTAGAAATTATCAGCTCTCACTGGACGATGAAACTCTTGAAGAAAGGCCACCATGGTGTGTTTGATCAACTTAATGCTATCCAGGTAAGTGATCGATCATCTCCAACAATCACCCTAATATGCAATTGATCTTGGACAAGCACCACAGGGTTTTTGAAACTGCCACAGACTTACCTCCCTCCAAGGGTGCGCATGATCATAGAATCCCTCTCCTTCCAGGAAGTCAACCCCCCAACGTATGCCCCTACTGGTATCCATTTTCTTAAAAAAATTAAATATAAAAAATAGTGCAGTAATTACTAGAGGCCAGTGTCATTCACCCGAGTACCATCCCATATTCATCCCCTATTGTGATGTTCTTAAAAAAAAAAGGTTATTGGTGCATGTGTCCATATTTTTGTGCCCTTAATAAATTGACCATTAAGGATAAGTTTCCCATTCTTATCATTGATTATCTGTTGGATAAACTCGAGGGCGTCTACGTCTCCAAAAAAACATATCTTCGCTTAGGATATCACTAGATTCAGATGAATGAAGAGGATATTCCAAAGATTGATTTATGAACTCATGAGGCCGTTATGAATTCTTGGTAATTCCTTTTGGACTTTGCAATGCTCCATATACCTTCCAAAGTATCATGAATAAACTCTCGAAGCCCTGCCTTTGGAATTTTGTTCTATTATTATTCGATGAAATCTTCATTTACAATTACACTTGGGATGGCCATCTACACCATGTGGACAAAGTAATCCATTTTTTATAGGACAATAAATTGTTTGTCAAAGAGGCCAAGTTTTCTATTGGGGTGAGCAAGGTCAAATACTTGGGACACATTGTGGGCTATGAGGGGGTCGTAGTGGACCTGAAAAATATTCAAGCTATGTAGGATTGGACGAGACCCATGACCTTGAAACTCCTTCGGGGTTTCCTGGGCCTCATGGGATATTACAGGGAATTTGTCCACCATTATGGAAAAATTTCCCATCCATTGACAGACCTTCTTAAGAATAATGTGTTTCATTGGACACCGGTAGTAGAGTTGGATTTCACAGATTTAAATCAATCCATGTGCAATACCCTTGATTTGAACTAAAATTTTGTTGCAGAATATGATGCTTTAGGCATTGGTATTGGCGCAATCCTAACATAAGAAGGTAGACCTCTTGATTTCACTAGCCAGGCTTTGAGTGGCCACAATTTGGGAAAATATACATATGAAAAGGAAATCATGGCCATTGTCCATGTTGTGCACACTTGGAGACCATATCTATTGGGCCGTCATTTTCATATCAAAATATATCACCATAGTATGAAGTATTTCCTAGAACAGAGGTTATCCTCCCTAGAACAGAACAAATGGTTGACCAATATTTTGGGCTATGATTATGAGGTCATATATAAAAAGGGAAAATTAAATGTAGTGGAAGATGCATTGTCAAGACAATATGATGATGAAGGTTCCCTCTTTGCATTATCATTACTAGTTCCTAATTGGATTGAGGAAGTTCGACAAGAGTGGCTCACCCACCCAACTATATCCTAGGTAATTTAGCACCTTCAAGAGGACCCTAACCTGCCCACCGACTACACCTAGAAAGACAATATCCTCCAATTTAAGGAGCGCTTGGTTTTGTTTCCGACTTCATCACTCAAGCCCAAGATATTAAATGAGTTGCTTTCATCTACCATCGTTGGTCACTGAGGATTCCAAAAGGAATATTCTCATGTTTTCCATTCATTTTTATGGGAAGGAATGAATAGGGACATACTTACCTTTGTCATAGAATGTGATATTTTCCAAAGTAATAAAGGTGAAATTATCAATACTGCAGAAGATCTCCAACCATTACCCATTCCAGCTTCTATTTGGAATAACATCTCCATGGAATTTATTGTGGGCCTTCCAAGAGCAGGAAACAAGTCAATCATCATGGTTGTGCTATATCACCTCTCAAAGTATGCAAATTTTTGTTCCTTACCACACCATTCTACACCCACTATGGTAACGTAAGTTTTCATTGATTAAAATTTCAAAATGCATGGTATGCCAAAATCCATTGTGTCTAATTGTTACCCAATTTTCACCAGCACATTTTGGC
Source organism: Picea engelmannii (assembly GCA_009831015.1). Lineage (NCBI taxonomy): Eukaryota > Viridiplantae > Streptophyta > Pinopsida > Pinales > Pinaceae > Picea > Picea engelmannii. The sequence continues at coordinate 327,080 of ML781378.1, read as the reverse complement.
AAGAATTGTTTAAATTATAGGGCACACAATTGACCATGATCACAACATACCACCCCCAAATGGATGGCCAAACATAATTTGTCAATAAATGTTTGGAAACCTACTTGTGTTGTTTTTCCTCAAACAAAAAAATCAGTGGCTGCAATGGTTACCTTTGGAAGAATGGTGGTACAACACTTCCTATCATACATCAACCAAAATGCCACCATATTAAATGGTGTATGGCCAAAACCCACCTACAATAACTTCTTGTCTTCCACTCACATCAAAGGTCTAGGATATTGATAAAAATTTTCAAGGTAAAGAAGCTACCGTCATGGATTTGAAGGATAACCTCCACATGGCCTGGAATCATATGAAGCAAAAAGTTGACCAACAATGTTCTGAATGGGTTTTCCAAGAAGGGGATCAAGTGTTTCTCTGACTCCAACCTTACAACAAAACCTCCCTCAAATCCCATGGCCACCACAAGTTGGCACCCAAATTTTATGGCCCCTATCATATTATCAAACGTATTGGTCCAGTTTCCTACAAATTGGCACTTCCAGTTGCCTCCAAAATATAGTCAATGTTCCATGTTTCATGTTTGAATAAAGTTGTGGGTCAGAATTGTAGGGTCCAAATTGTCCTTTCTAAATTAGATGAATAAGGCTCCATTTGGATGCAACCAGAAGCTTTCCTCAATGTATGCGAGCGTCACTTGCATGGATGAACTATCAAAGAAGTATTGATCAAGTGGAAGGACACGTTTCCAGAGGATGCAACTTGAGAACCAACATCCATACTGCAACAATTTCCACATCTTCAGCCTTGATGACAAGGCTACTTTTGAAGGGGGAGGACATGTTAGGATCCGAACCTAACCCCTCTTAGTTGGTTATTAGTTATCATAATATATATTTTCCATGTAATAAAGGCCGACATTAGTTAATAAGGCCTATTAAATAAATGTGAGCAAGTTAATGTAAGAATACCTAATAGAAGCTTCCGCTTCTAGAAGGATCTTCCTCTATAATGTTCTTTAGAAGAAAGAATTAGTATAAATAAGAGTAGGAGATATGAGAAATATTCTATTCAGAAATTATTGTAATATAGCTCTGCTTTGCTAGAGGTTTCCCCCTCAAAGAGGCAAGTGAACATTTATTTCTTGAATAAAGGTATTATTTATGGTATTTCTCTCTCAATATTTTGTTGTCCCCATGATAATTGCTAAATATTACAGTTTTTGCATAATATATTACATCTAGTACCTTACATATGACATGTTAGAATTGGCAGGGTAAAACAACTCTCCATTTTCATCAAGTAGTTGCCTACAATATCTTTCTCCTAATAAAAACTTACGACATTTTTTCACCAATGTAATATCTTGCACATTTGAACTTGATCTTGAATTATGATCCTACAAAATTCAATGAACAATTATTCAAATGTAAGTGCATAAATTACATAAATTCAATAAGACAAATGAATTATAAATAAAATATAGACTTACTTCAAACGGTGGGGGAAAAGTTAACATACATGCAATGATATAGAATGATATGGAATATGAAGAATCGGCAATTTTATATTATAGCCTTATTTTCCCTGCATTTGAGCCAAAACCATCATCAATACGTGCATGAATTTGATATTAAAAGTTACTGGTGCTTTTAATTATTTTATTATGCACCAATGCGTTTGTATATATAGAACACACCACCGCACTACACTATGAAGCACACCGTACTATGACCTCTATTAGATTCACTGCAAAGAAAAATATCCATAAATTTTAGTTGCATAGGTTTTCATTTCTATTTTGATGATAAAATTGGTATCTGTTTGTTTTTACATATATACGCGTTGGGGTGCATTAATCTGTGTGGCGTACAAATCTGATGATAAATTTTATTTTTTAAATATAAAGTTTACTAAGTTTTTTTACATACCAAGTGTACCACTGTTATTTGTAGCGCACCGGTATAGTATATATAATGAAAAAACATAGCGAAAAAAAGAGTGGGAATTTCATTTTTTGAAATGTATTTGTTTATAAATTAAAACACTTCATTAGTTCATTTCTTGGCAGAATTTTGAGGGAATATTTGTGGAAGAGAGATTTACAACCAAATACTTTGGATTGGGTAGATTTTTTTAAAGAGACAAATTTGGAAGGGATCTGTAGGGCACATACAAATCTACAAAGAAGAAATTTCAGGTATGTGATTTCATTCTACTAATCATTTCAATATTTCCCTATTTGATTCAAACAATTTTCAATGCATGATAAAAAATAAAAGGGTTTCACAGTTACCTTTGGTATTGGAATCCCTAGCTTTCTTGATGTTTTTCTTTGTTCCCCTTTGTATATTTTATAAGCAGATTTTTTTTAAGAAATATATTTTTATAGTTTTTTTCAAAGAAATATATTTTTATAGGGTTTATTTAATAATATATGGGGTGATTGGTATCCATTTCAATGGTACCATTCATTGCATTGGATCCCAAACTGTAACACCCTGTTTTCTCCCAAGACTGTAATTATGCACAAACTTCATATGTTAATAATATGAGGCATGTAATTGTGTTTTGATTTAATATAAACACCAAACTATTGACTGATAGGTAACAACCTTGATAAGTATTGGCCATGATACACTATATGAAATTGATGAAGTAGAGGATTGATGGGATGGTTGAGTGAAATGGAGAAGAGATGCATCAGTGAAGAAAATATGAAGCTTGCATAAAAAGCTTATCTATGCTTACAAACATGATGATTTCACCACCACCACATGAGATTGATGGAAGAGACCATGTGAACATTAATGTTAAGCCCTAATATTGGCTCATTACCACTTAATTGGGGAATATTAGATTAGTAATGTTATTTATTACCCCTTAATTGGGGCATATTAGATTAGTAATGTTATTTTATTTATGTCGGCTTTAGGCCATTAGTTGTAATTATACCTCCTAGTCTCCTATATATACCGAGGAGACATTTTCATTTTGAATCATCTTGTACTTGAACATTTAAGTGGGGTAAAAGGAGGTTGCCCCCTCGAAGAGGCTTATTATCTGAAATTATCTCTTTTTCAAGGCGTTGAGTACTTTTCTTGAGGTTTTTCTATGCTATATTGATGTTTGGTTCTTAACATATGGTATCAGAGCTCAAGGTCTTGGGGTTTCACTGCTACATTGGAGACACCGTGGAATTTTCGCTATACCTTTTTTTCTAAAATGTTTCAGAAGGAACGACTTGGAATATATTTAGTAGACGGATCAAGGTACGTTGGGTTCAAAATTAAGCTCCTGATGCCTTATACTTTCGGAGATATAGCCTATACAAGATAGGGTTCTGGAATCATCCTCAAATGAGTCATTGCATAATTTTCGCTATAAAAATTTTTATGTAACGTTTCAGACCCTGAACTCCAAAGACCATTTACAAAAATTAGTAGTGTATCTGTGGTAAAAATTTCAGCTTCTGGGTCATCTTAAATTTGTAGATACACCCTGTGTAAGATAGGGTATCTGACTAGTCCTATTGACTAGTCTCAAGAAGGTGTTCCAGGTAAAACAATCATAACTTCT
>ML781378.1:292356-321122 GCA_009831015.1 Picea engelmannii | reverse complement strand
CCAAAACATTAAAAAATCTTAGAGGATTTTTGGGTTTGACAGGTTACTACCGCAAGTTTGTTCGGAACTATGGAAGAATAGCAGCACCTTTAACGACACTATCTAAGAAGGATGCATTTTCATGGACTCCAGAGGCAACTAAAGCTTTTGAACAACTTAAAGAGGTGATGTGTAAAGCTCCTGTCTTGACCACTCCAGACTTCACAAAAACCTTTATTGTGGAATGTGATGCCTAGAGAAGGTCATAAAGGTGGTTGGGTAGTAATGAATGTTGCAGTTGGTATATGTGTAGAAAGAATGGACAATTGAATGAATGATAGGAATGTACCACAAACCTCCCCTTCGGATTGGAAAAAAGGTGCCCTATAGGATACATCTGCAAGACCCAACATAGAGCTCAAGGGAATGGAGAAGAGAAGGGAGAAGGAAGTGTGCATAGTAGGAGAAAGAAAATGGAGAAACTTAGACGTGTAGAAGAGAAAAGGATTAGAGATGAGAAACAAAGAGCAGATGTGATGAGTAAGAAAGAAAAGGATAGATTTATGGAAGAAAATAGGAAGCTTGTCCAATTTGATGATGATCACCTTGAAAAAAGATGACCCTGATTCCTGAACTAGAGAAATAGTGGGATGCATCTTGGTTCTTACTGGACATAAATCATCACTAATAAGGGGAGGTAGATGAGGGACTATTAAGTAGAGAAGGGGCTCCCTTGTGTAGAGGAAATCTAGTTGAGAAACCACCTGATAAACCTATCGAGACCCAAAGCTCAGTGGGAAGTGGAAACCTATGTTGTGTCAGAGGAAGAGGGAGAGCAACTTTGTAGGATCATTGTAGAGTTGGAACCCCGTCGAGTCTTTCCTTGGTAGTATCATGGCTTGGAATGGGGGTGGCATGTTGTAGGAAGTGACTCTACAACAAGTCCTAAGGTTGGAAGGAAAGGAATCCTCCCTCAGTCAATTGGATTGGATCATTCATTTATTAGATAAGTGCTCATCTATATTGAGCTGACTGTGAATTCTCATGAATGGAAAAATTGTGTGTTAGTATATGTGAATGTTTTAAATCCAAGAGACTATTTTTGTACTTAATATATGACTTGAATGTCATAAGATGAGCTATGTTGTGATTTATACTAATGCTTGATTAAATAGTGAAAATGAATGAATGTAAATTTCTACTTGTTCAAGTACCCGATACGTTCCATGTGTAGAGATTATGCAACTCATGTGAGGTATTAACCTTACTTTGATAGTATGTATAGGATTTAGGATCATATTGAGTCCTTGAAAGTCAGAAATTGAAGTCGAGTAGGACTCGAAAAATGGACAAGTCCTTAGAGAGGACAGTATTATTCTGTAGACCCGGTGTTGGCCAGTGAAGGTTCATAACTATTGATCAGAAGAGATCGTGACCATTGATCAATGGGAAATCAGAGTCCCTGCATCAGAGAGACCCCTCAGATGTTTTGGGAAGGATTCTGAAACAAACCTATCAGAGTGAGACCTTTGGGAAAAAATATCATGTATCATGAGAATAACTCCAAAGAAAAGGGCTCGAAATTCAGCCAGTATGGACTATAGATCTGTAAGCGGGAGGGATGAATTATATGTCCTTGATCATTATGGATCCCATAAGTGAGTTAGAAGGGTGAGAGATGATGGGGAGAATCATTGCAAAAATGTGCATCAGTAGTTGATTAGGTGGATAGATTCAGTGCAAGCCTAGTTGGCTCAGCATTGAATACTTCAGAGTACGATCTTGGTCGATTCAGAGAAACCCTCTAATGGCCTAGAAGTGTGAGTCTGATGGAGAGAATAACTCAACCATAGATCAAAAACTAGAGAAATGACATGATAGCCATCAATTTTCCATGAGCCCTATCTAAGTTAATAAAACAAAGTTATAACTTCATTCCTGACATGACTTGCGAGCGAGGTATATGGAGTGAGTTTAGAGTGACAGGTGTCACTTACCCATAAGTGGATGAGTCGAGTGGGGTCAACCTAGCGGGAGAAACTTAGGTTTTGAACCAATCTCAACCATCTATTGGGATTTTGTGACTTACACTCACAACCGTCCCTTAAGAAGAAGGTTGTATTCCTAGATACCTTGGTTTAGGAGTAAGGGAACTTCTCGAGTCATTCTAGCTCTGAAAAAATGGCATCAAAAGGGAATATTCTTGGATACCATATCCATCGGAGGTGAGTTATGAGATTAATAATAAAGAGTCTGAGTGATAGCTCCGATGGTCCTGCATGGAGCAGACTCTCTTGGTGGCATAATTTCACTGGAACTACATAGGTGCAATGTAGTCTTCACGTCATATGACGAGAGAATCAAGGTGTCACATGGATTCCACGTGTCAATAGTACATAGCTCGAAGACTAGGAAACTTTGGAAAGGCCATAAATTTCGATCTAGGACTCAGTTTTGAGAAAAATAGCCACCATCGGAAAGCTATTGATGAGAAGAAGATGAGGAGCTAATAAGAAAAGAGGATATCAGGATAATTGAGAAAAGAAATAGTTTTAAATACCCCATCCATTAAATGGAAACGTAGGGGTCGGGTGTGTCACACAAACCCTGTTGTTGTCAATGATTTTATCAAAAACAAATTATGTAGTACACGATGCGTACTATATAGGAAAATCACATCGGGGCACACTATACAGAGGTAGTTCCCTAGTGCTAACTATACATAAAAGCACACGGTGGTGCATATATATGCCAAAATCATAGATTAGTTGAAAATATAAATAGTATTGATTTTAATATCATATGTGTATTGGTTAGTGACACACAATGACTAATAGTATGCATTAGTGCATATATATGTTTGATGCCTCGAGACATTCTATTTTTATTCAAGAAGGGCTATAGTTTCTCTTCTTGGTTATATAGATTATGATTGGCAAGGTCACAATTCAAGTAGATGGTCTACTACAGGGTACATATTTCATCTTAATTCAAAAGTTTGATTCCATGCTCCAGTAAGAAGTTGAGAACTCTTTCTCTTTATTCTTGTGAAGTAGAGTATAGGTAGCTAAGGAAGAAACTAAAGAAGCAGTTTGGTGATGGCATGTTCTTACAAATCTTGTATTGGTTTATAAATTAGCTACAACGTTAATATGTGACAATCAAAGTGCAATTCATCTTGCATATAATCCATTATATAACTCCAAAACCAAACACATTGATCTTGTTACTCACTAAATTCAATATCTTGTTGCAGATAGTGTTATTTCTTTGGAGTATTGTCCCACAAAGAAGAAAGCAATAGATATATTCACCAAATCCATGACAGAGGAAAAGTTTGTGCGACTTTGAAATTTGTTGGGAATGTGGGAATTTGTCATCAAGGGGGAGTGTTGATGTAATGTTATCTTCCACCAAAAGTGTTCCTTCTCCCTATTCCTCATTAAGGGGGAGTGTTGAAATGTGTTACTCTGGAAGTTATTTTCTTCTTATTCTTGCAAGGAATGTTGGAAGGTATTATAATGCCATGTTCCTCCATAAGTTTTCCTTCTCCCTTGTCATTATTAAGGGGAAGTGTTGGAATGTGTTACTTTGGAAGGTAATAATGTCTAGTGTTATGTCAGAAGAAGTTGTAATATTATGTAAAAGAGTTATCCCACATTCATCATGTATTAAAACACTCTTTTTATCATTTATTATATAAAGAGGTGAAATTACATTTATACCACATGCATTATTGGGATGTAATTCCTCCATATCTCTTGGTATATAATAGAGCTGAGAGAGATCCATGCGATACATGTTGAAAAAGTATTATATTTGAAAAGGATAAATAATTTGTGGAGGTGATCTCAAGTGTAAGATTGGATATTTATGTAGGAGAAAGTGGAGATTTATGTAGGAAAAAGAAGGCAATACCTTCATGTGGATGTTTCCCCACATATATCTAGTGTAATGTTTTTCTCTTGTCTTTTTCATAGTATGATTAAATTTTGTTTCTATATGTATAAGAAGATATTATAGTAAGTTTATTATATTTAATATTGTTGTATGTTTATTGATATGTATCAATATCCTAACACTACCCAACTATTGATAAGAAAACATTTCCAGTGTTAAAGGTTGTAAATCGGTTCAAACCCTCTGTATTGAAAAATCACACCAAAATATCATCCCACACCTAGATGTTCAATAATTGTTGATTCAAAAATATCTAGGTGAGATAAGAGCCAATTGGGTGACTACCAGTCAAGAATATGAACTAGAATTAAAACCTGCAAAAATACTCAAATTTCAATGTTTATGTCAATTGGAAGTCGAATCACTAGACCCAACTAACTTATAACTTAAAGAAGGATGAGAAAATGAAATCTCATTGTTGCTTAGGAAATATTATTTATCCCATCTACAGTGGATTCTCTGTATGTTGAATTGAAACATTTCCTACAAATAGGTGTGAATCCACCAAATATGACAAAAAGAAAAGAAGAAAACTAAGGCTAAAGTTTTCTTAATACCAATTCATTCATGAAGAATTGCAACGGAATATTACTAAGGTGCTTAGAAAAGAATGAAATTCACCAAGTTCTTATGGAACTACATGATGGGCCAACTAGAGGACACTTTGCAAGTGACACCATAGCTCATAAAATTTTGAGAGTTGGATATTATTGGCCATTTCTATTTAAATATGCTCACACATATGTTCCAAATTGAAGACTTCTCCAAATTGGTGCTAAAAAGGAGAAAAGGCATGCTATCCCATTGCATCCCATTACAATTGACGAACCATTTCAGAAATGACATCTATATATTATTGGGAAGATAAAATCCAAGTCTTCGAAGCAACACCAGTACATTATAACTACTATATATTATTTCATGGGGTGTGTTATCACACAAGTTGTAGGTTGGGAAAATACCTACCCAACCACTAAATGGAGACAACTAAGAGGTCACCTACCCACTATCGCATTAGGTAGGTTTCCCCGTCATTTTAGAGGTGAGGTAGTCACCTCAAGGGGGAAATCCCAATGACCCTACCAGAAATGAGATGAAGATGATTTAATATGGAGATGAGGTCCCTAGAGGTCAAATATAAATGGTATGAAAGTCTTGGAATGAAGTCTTGGGAAGGTCCAAGGGTTTCCAAGTATGTTGAGTAACCTGCAAATGGTGAAATACATGCCAAGACACAAGAAAAACAAACATATATTTCAATGTAATCAGTTGGACAAGCAAGTTAAGCTTGGTGTCCCTAATAGAAGTTGTTAGTAACAATGTATATCAGCAATAAAATGAAACCATAATTGATCTGTGTCAAAAGATTCTTAACACAGAATAATAGATATACAGTAAAATTTGTTTCTATTCAATAAGGAAATAAGTTGAAACTATAAAATGCAACAGAAAACAAGCTTGCTAGAATGGTGGCGGCTTATCTCTAAGAAGAGATGTGATGACTGTGCTCATTCACAAGAAGATGAATACAATGACGATCTTAAGGCATTTTTACAATAAAGATGAATGTCAAAACCCTAGACATCCAAAAACCTAACCCTAGGAGATGAAGCATCAAAAGTCATGTGGGCCCTGTTGGGGTAAGTTAGCACATCAACTTCCTGGGGTCGTAACGTTTGCATATGATCTATGTTTTAGGTATACAATAGCCCATTGGAAAGGTCTAACCAAGAAGAACGTTTTTTACCATGAAAAAATACCCAAAAAACATCGTTTAGGGCCTCAAAATGACCTCGGAAGTATGGAACTTGAAAAACTATCGAACAACTGCTAAGGTGGAAAACTATTTTTTGAGCCGGTGGAATAGGTGGATGGTCAGCGATATCCACCTGGATCAATAATATGTAAAATAAATGTTAGAAATCAAGTAGAATAAGAAAGAGAAAAACTAGTTAAATGCTAGCTAAACTCAAGATGCAAATCCAAGATACTGGCATGAAAAAATAAGGTTGTTGTAAAAAATATTTCTGCAGAAAATTCTATCATCCTTATGGATGTAAAAATCAATGTATTACAGTAAGAAAATAAGCCACTAAAACTCCTCTAAAATTTTACAAAAAGTGCACTAGAGAAAGTAAGACAAGTGTGCAAACTTTGGGCAATTTCCAGTGGTTGATAAGAGAGTTATTCAAGCATTTGAGTTAGGGTTTATGCATCCCTAATGGTTGAAGGTGTAAATTTGTAACAACAAAAAGAACTGTCCTTTTGATGGGGATGTCCTTGTGGATGTGAGGTGCCTTAACCACAAGGAGCACAATCCAAGTTGCAAGAAATTATGTTTCCCAATGCAATATTTTGCTTCTCCAATGCAAAATTAGTGCCCTTAGTTATGGGTTAATGGCATAAAAAATAAAGAGTTAGTTTTACAAAATCCTTGGGTGTGTAAATCCCCTTACTTACCAAGGCAAGTAACCTAGCTAGGGTTTGAAGATGAGGGGTGTAAATACTCTTACTTCCTCAACTAAACCCTTGCAAAATAAATTTAAAAGCTTAAAAATTATGGTGGAAACTAGGATAAGGGTGTATATCCTTATACTCCCTATCTAGCCTTTTCCAAAATAAACTTATCTTGAATTACAAATGATAATAACAAACTAGAGAGACCATACCATTCAAGAAAAATCCTTAACATGCCAAAGTAAACCTCCACAAAATCAAGAGAATGACCTTCTAGAGATAGCGCACCATCATCAACATAAAACCATAACCAAAAAGCATTATTCCATAGCACAAGAGGAAAAATAGTTCAAGTGTAGTTAAAATTTCAGACCAAATAGTTATCACAAGAGGGAGAGTTATGATAAAATGAGATCTTATGATCTCTTATTTATACAAAATGTCACTAAGATATCTTGTCCACATAATTAAGGTTAAACCACAATACTAGGGCTCAATAACCCTAATCTTTCCCCTTTTACAAAGTAATATTAAAAAAATCATTTAAATTTCACTTTTGAACAAAGAAAAACCCTAGTTCATATGGATGTCACCCCTTTAGGGAACGTTTTGGCACTAAGAGAAGGTCGTTGGTGATGGAGGAGAGTGGAAAGGCTTCCTAAAGCCACATGTCAAGCATTAAAACAACTTACTTCATGATCAAGGCTCAATCCCGTTCAAAACTTCCTTGTGCCAATTTATGTCACCTCACCACCAAGCCCTAACCCCCTTGGGTGACGTCATGCCTCTAAAAGTGATATTTTTCCTCTCCTAGGAAAAACATTTGGCATGTGGGGCTAGTTTGTGTCTTCCAAGTCATATTCTATGCCTTCCATGTTTGATATTTCTTATCCGGCATGCAGGCCCTTACAATCCACATGTGGGATTCAAGCCCCATGGAATCCCAAGATAGGCTTGTTCTTCCAAAATTGTCCACCAACTAGGTCCTGCAAAGACAAATAAGCACACCCTCCAAGGATCTCAAGTCATAACATCATGATAAGTGAATCCAATCAATAAATGAGCCACCTAACCATGTGCATCAAAGATCATTATGTCAAACAATTAAGTTCTCAAAAACATTATGTGACTTGTGAAGTTTGAATATGGGAGGGTTGACGAGGTGTCCTATTGGGTAGATATTTCCCTAGGTCAAGGAGAGTTTACAAGAGATACATCTATAATATATGTAAAGTGAATGAAGTGGTTAGGTTCAAGACTCAATGGGAATAGGGCTCATGACATACAAGAGGTTGTAGTGTCTCATTCATGGGTGACTTTGTAGAGGCTGTGTGGTACCTTCGTTCGCAATGAAATTTTTCCAAATCCATTATTTTTCCATTCTTTCATTCTTTCATAATTTTAAGGAAAGTTTGAATGCCACTTCCCTGGTGTGGTGTCTAGATAATGGCAATTTCACCCACAAACACCTGGTGGAAATGAGAAGGTTGGCTCGTGATGTGACCCCCTTTCTCTCATACATGCAACTGAGATCCATTACCTTGGCTTGGTAATGAGATTATGGTAATTTCATACCACTATATATTCATGGACATGATAGGATGGCCTGTGATGATACCTCCTATCCTTGAACTAACCTTTTAATCATTCTTAATCATATTTTATTGTGGGTTCCCCTTTTCTCAAAGATAAGTGTTTCATTTCTTTCTTGGGTGATCCCTGGGTGAAGCATATAGAAGGTTCATACATAGGATTTTATCTTTTACCCAACATCAATATATCTAGGCCTTCAGCTCCTTCTTCCCATAGAATGAGGGACAACCCCTTTTTGGGTCAATACACCCTAAAATCCCAAGAGATAAGGAATTGGGGGGAAATAGTGATGGAAAGTGGTAACTATGTTCGGGAATGGTACGATGTATCTTCAAGGGAGTTACTACTAGAAAACCCATCCCCAATAAAGACCACTTACTAGGGAACAATGTCAACCACCAAGGTGAAGTACGGAAAAAAGCATAATGTCCAAGCATACATAATGAAATATAGAGCAATCTAAGATACAAAATACTCAAATGACTTAAATATTGAAATGATTCTCACCATAATACTAACTTGTACCTCATGGATCAAGGCCCACTGCCTTCCAAAAGCTAGCTTATGTGGTGGATTCCATATGAAAATTTGTGACCTCTGTGGTGGTGAGAAGGGTCTCCAACTTTGAAAAAAGGTATTTCTAGTCATGTAGTCTCTCGACACTCCATATCTGCAACCTGAGGGCCTCGAGACATAATATCCTTAGTTATCCACAAAATGGGGATAACAACTGGCTCCTACTTGGGGACATGTGTTCGTCTTAGGGTGCATGAGAACCACAACATCTCCTGGTAGACCTGTTCCTTCCAAAAAATTGGACAAAGGGATCAAAGCATCTATGGTGGTGATATCACCCTTCATCCATATATATATATATATATATATATATATATATATATAGAAATCCAAAATATAAATTAATATAGAAAAGAAAAAAATTGACATTTTTTCAAAACTTCCTAAACTAGGCATGAAATCAATATGCAAGTAGATCAAAATGAAAATGAAATGCATCTAAACTAGTATGAGCAATCAATATGAAAATGTAGGGGAAAGAAATATGACTTACCTACTTACCAGGGGCATGGGCCCTAAAGAAGTCATGTGACCTAGATGTAAGGTTGGATAAGAGATACATCCACTAGTAATGGCATCTTCCTCCTATATAATGCTGCCAGATAATACCTTTCTTTATCATAATACTTCTTGATGATGTAAGGGCCAATCCATGAGTTGTTATATTTCTAGTAATATATGGGTGTGCCCTTTCTTTTGTCCCACATGAGCGCAACACTTCCTTAATTAAAATTGATGCAAGGTGTATTTTCAACATATGGAGGCTCTGTGTGGATTGTTTGTTTGATGATTTATTCATGTTTCTCATCTTCTTTCTGCAAAATCTGGATAGACCTCGGCTCCTTCCCATGGCATTTTGAAATTTTCTTCTTATATGTCCATGGAAGAAACATCTCTATGTAATCTTTCTGTATGAAAGGTAGCTCATATGGATCATACTCAATAAACTATGGATGCATATCATAGTAGTGTTAACTGACATAATTAGGGCCCCTCAAATCCATAACATGTGGATCATTATTTTCCCTATTGTGTAAGATTTCATACATGCCATCTCCCTTGGGAATATATGAATTTGTAAGGTTCATGCTAAGAAAACCCCCAAGGGTTGAGGACCATGTCCTCGACAAGAGCATCCCCTAAGCATCTGTAACATCGATCACTAATATGTCCATGAGGATGTCGATGTGTGGAAAATCAATTAAAAATACCTCAACGTCTTCACACACCCAAAAGACCTCGACCCTTCATGAATCAATACCACATACATTGCCATAAGTTCGATTTTTCTTCAAACCAAGTTGTTCCATCAATTTTAATGAAATGGAATTTGTTGAGTCCCCTAAATCAAGCATGTATTTGTTCAAGCGAAGGCCATTCATGCCTAATTAAAGATAGAAAGGGGCATTTTCGTCCCTTGGTTGATCGAGATATATAGTGTTCAAGATGATGGGAGGATATTCCTTCTTAGTTGGCACCTATAATACTTTCAAAACTTCCCTTTTTACAGAATGGATCTTACACATATATGTCATTGGGATAGTCATATTCATTTTTCCAAACATGCTTGCAACATCTATATTTAACTGAATATCATTTGTAGGAGTTGTCTTAGGAAGAATCTCACATACCCAATGTGGAGGTGGTGGGGCCACCTTCTTTTCTAATGGAAGAGGAATATAATGATGTGACGGAGGGGTTGAAGCTTTATTTCTTCTAGTGTAGGTCAGATATTCCCTCCTCCTTAATTCCTTCTTCCGATCATGTGTTAATTGATTTAAGGCTTGGATTCTCCCCTCTCTTTCTCCTCTTCTTCTGGATTCATTTATCTTCTCTTGGGTAACTTGTTCCTCTTGGAAAGTGCAAATCATATCAATGAAATTCATATCATTGGGAGAATATTCATCTCGTCACTTCATACCACCAAAATTTTACCTACACAGAGAAAACTTCATACCAAATACTTGTCACAAGAGGGAGAGTTATGATAAAAGTAGATATTATGATTTCTTATTTATACAAAATGTCACTAAGATAGCTTGTCCACATAGTTAAGGGTAAACTACAAGACTAGGGGTCAACAACCCTAATATTTCCCCTTTTACAAAGTAATATTAAACAATTCATTTAAATTTCACTTTTGCACAAAGAAAAAACCTAGTTCATATGGACATCACCCCCTTAGGGGACACTTTGGCACTAGGAGGAGGTTGTTGGTGATGGAAGAGAGTGGAAAGGCTTCCCAAAGCCACATGTCAAGCATAAAAAAAAATTCCTTCATGATCAAGGCTCAAGTGCCTTAACAATTTCCTGGTGTCAATGCATGTCACCTCACCACCAAGCCCTAACCCCCCTAGGTGATGTCATGCCTCTAAAAATGACCTTTTTCCTCTCCTAGGAAAAACATTTGTCATGTGGGGGCTAGGTTATGTCGTCCAAGTCATCTTCTAGGCCTTCCAATTTTGATCTTTCTTATCCAGAATGCGAGCCCTTGGCATCCACATGTGGGCTTCAATCCCCATGGAAGCCCAAGATAAGATTGTTCTTCCAAAATTGTCCACCAACTAGGTCCTGTAAAGACAAATAAGCATGGACTCCAAGGATCTCAAGTCATAAAATCATGATAAGTGAATCCAATCAATAAATGAGCCACCTAAGCATGTGCATTAAATATCACTATGTAAAACAATTAAGTTCTCAAAAACATTATGTGACTTGTCAAGATTGAATATGGGAGGGTTGAAAAGGTGTCCTATTGGGTATATCTTTCCCTAGTTCAAGGAGAGTTTCCAAGAGATCCCTCTCTAAGACATGTAAAGTGAGTGCAGTGGTTAGGGTCAAGACTCAATGGGCATAACGCTCATGACATACAAGGGGTCATAGTGTCTCATTTGTGGGTTCCTTTGTAGAGGGTGTGTGGTACCTTCATCCGCAATGCACTTTTTCCAAGCCCATTATTTTTCCATTCTTTCATTCTTTCATAATTTTAAGGAAAGGTTGAAGGCCACTGCCCTAGCATGGTGTCCATATAATGGCAATGTCACTCACAAACACCTATTGGAAATGTCAATAATGTTGGCTCGTGATGAGACCCCCTTTCTCTCATCCATGCAACTGAGAGCCATTACCCTTGCTTGGTAACCAGATGATGGTAATGTCATACAAATAGATATTCATGGACATGATAGGTTGGCTCATGATGAAACCTCCTATCCTCCAACTAGCCTTTTAAGCATTCTTAATCATATTTTATTGCGGGTCCCCCTTTTCTCAAAGATAAGTGTTTCATTTCTTTCTTCGGTGATCCATGGGAAAAGCATATAGAAGGTTCATACATAGGATTTTATTTTTTACCCAACATCAATCCCTTTGGGCCTTCAACCCCTTCTTCCCATAGAATGAGGGACAACCCCTTCTTGAGTCAATACACCCTAAAATCCCAAGAGATAAGGAAATGGGGGAAAATAGTGATGGAAAGTGGTAAGTATGATCAAGAATGGTACAATGGCTCTTCAAGGGAGTTTCTAGTAGAAAACCCATCCCTAAGGATGACCACTTACTAGGGAACAATGTCAACCACCAAGGTGAAGCAGGGAAAAAGGCATAATGTCCAAGCATACATCATGAAATCTAGAGAAATCTAAGCTACAACATACTCAAATGCCTTAAATATTGAAATGTTGCTCACCATAATACTGAATTGTACCTCATGGAGAAATTTCCACTGTCTTTCGGAATCCATCTGATGTGGTGGATGTCATCTAAAAATATGTGACCTTTGTGTTGGTGAGCAGGGTCTCCAACTGTGCAAAAGGGTATTGTTGGTCATGTAGGCTCTCGGCACTACATATATGCAACCTGAGGGCCTTGAGACATAATATCCTTAGTTATCCACAAAATGGGGATAACAGGGTGGAAATAGGTAATCTTGTTGACTAGGTTGAATTAATAATCTATCATCAAAATCATAGAACAACATTTAATTACTAGGTTTGTGATTCCTTATGTTCTTTTTTTTTATATAATGTTACCTATTTTTTTATTTAAAATTAATTGATTTTTCCTTAGAAAAAGAAATTATTTTAAAGTACTGTACTAATTATAACACTCAATGAAATGGTTTAGTTGAATCTACTAAGGAAAATTGATAAATATCTTAAAGAAAATTGTAGTTGATCACCAAAGAAATTAGCACAATTGTTATCGCTCAAAATGACACTATCATGGATTTGTCACTTTGGCTTGCTTACTTACACATCCAAAAACCAAATTTTCTAAGGTTCCTCTTAAAAAAAATAAAAATTCATGGTGTATCTGCCCTTCTACATATGCAACGTGTGTACATACACTAGTTTCATGCCTAACAACCCGTGTATACTCTAAAAATTTGCAAAAATTAAAACGTTTTGGGTTTTCGGGCAGATTTTATGGGGTATGTCAGGCTACACAACCATATTACCTCTTGTATCCCTTCTTACAACAAATTAAATATATTTTCTCCATATAAAAGGGGCCCTAGGGGGGTCATTTTGAGATATGAAAAGAGAGGCAAGAGAACTCTACCAAATTTTATCCCTTGTATTCCAATCCTTTTGCAACCTGCTCTGAGTCTCATCCTCAACATTCCATTCCATTCATCCTCCTTATACAATCCATCCTTTTCCCCTATATTTTCATTTTGGTTGTGAGGGTAGCATATTGGGAATAGTTCGTTTGGAGTCAAAGTAGAGGAACCCAGGCGAGGTTTGTGGAGTGGTGTTGGCAAGATTAAGGTCATAACTTCCAATCTTTTTATCAATAAAAGAGAAACTTCTTATCCCATATATTTATGTTTTTATGTTTATATTTATGGATGTTTTTCATGAATATTTAACCCTTTATATGACCTTGGTAGTTATGCATATGTTGTTATAGTTTGTTCTGTAAATTTTGTTTCATGCCTGCAGTTTCGGAATGGACAACAACAGGAAGGGATCTATGACAAATGGAAGGAGTTAAGGTACACATTTCTCTCTTCTCTCCCTTCCCTTAACTATCATTAAGTCTAGTTGGATTTGGATAAAATAGAATCATTTTCGTCTTTTAAGGTGTCGAGGCTCTTCCTAGTTGCTAGACCCAAAGCAACCTTGCATTGTCCCATGATATATGAGACAAAAGTGTAACACTTGAGGGTTCCTAGGAACCTCACCACACTTTATGGTAGATGGAAAATAATATATCCTACCACTAAATGTTTACTTACCCTCCCTACAACTCACTCAAGTTGCAAGAAGGAATAATTTTTGAACTATTTAGAAGCAAATCAATCTCTTTATGAGCCTCGAGGAAGAAAGGGAGAAAGGAAATTTGTCATGAAATGAAAGAAACTTCCACACTAAACCTAGTAGAAGAGAAGGAGAATTTAATCAAGAATGCAAATGACATAAGCAATCACACAATACACATATATTTTACCCTGGAACCCAAACCGGGAAAAACCATCATTCCTTGAGCATTTTGCTCTCTTGTTGTATTATTCAATCTGAATTAAAAGTTACATGTATAAACTTGGTCCATACCTAAGACACAATGGACATCATACCCTCTTTCACAGGCAATAAAAACCCTGTAGCCAATTTGGCTTACATATGCATGACCAACAACCTCATAAATTACAAATTCTTGGCGATTATCCATTTAACATCTAATGATTCAAGATTATTCTTCATGTACTTACAACACACCTATTTATAGGATTTACAGAAGAAAAATCCCTAAATATTGGCGCCAAATAATGGTTATAGATCCATGCATATCATTGGCTACAAATCCTGCAAATCTCACGATTCTGTTACAGTCGACTCCAAGTCAGGTTTACTAGTGGACTACCAGTCAACCTTCATTCAGTCTCTAGTCGATTTTCTCACACCCGCACTTTGACATCTTGTCAGTTGACTTGTTGTTGATATATTTGACTTTGAATTTACTTGGTTAACTCCCTTGACCTTCGACTTGTCGTCAATATCTTCGACTTCGACTTTACCTAGTTGACTCCCTCGACCTTCGACTTGTTGTTGATCCACCTCGACTTCAACCTTACCATGTCGAATCACCTCGACTTTTGACTTGCGTTCGATCCACCTCGACTTCGACCAATAGTCAATCCTCCTCAACTTCGACCTTACCCTACTGACTCACCTCAACCTTCGACTTTCACTGCAAAGAATATAACAACCCAACATTGTCCCACTTGTTGTCTTCTTTGTCGAAACAAGAGATTCTTGAACTTTTGTACACATACCCAAGGAAGCAATGCCCATTCCCTCTCTGCACCAAGAGAAGTTCACAACACTCACAGACTTGGTCAATGAGTTTGCTATGTTTTCCAATGTGTCTACTTTCTCCAACAACACCTTATTACTTTCCACCATGTCTCTTACAAAATAGTATTTTAAATCAATGTGCTTAGTCTTTGAATGATAAGTAGGGTTATTTGCTAGAAATATTGTTCTTTGACTACTGCAAATCACCTTCATAGCTCTCTACTCAAACCCAATTCTTGAACACAAAATTTGTAGCCATACCACTTCTTTTCTTCCATAAGTGGTTGCCATGTATTCAAATTCTATTGTTGACAATGATACGACCGCCTGTTTCTTACTCATCCATGTTATTGCTCCAGAAAACATCTTGAAGACATATCCGTTGGTCGACCTCCATCGATCCAGATCTCTAGCCGAGTTGGCGTCGACAAATCCATGTATATTTACTTTACCTATGTCATCTCTAGGTATTCCTTGGTAGCATATAGAATAGTCCTTTGTGCCACATAAATACCTGAATACTCTCTTGATAGTTGTCCAATGTTCCTTTCCAAGTGTCATCGTGTACCTTGTCAACACTCCTACTGCATGAGAAATGTTTGGTCGAGTGCAGACCATCACATACATTAGATTACCAACAATACTTACATATGGAACACATGCCATGTCCTCTATTTCTTCTTGTTTCTTTAGACACTATTCAACAATAAGCCTTTCTCCCACAGGAATTGGCACCTTCACTAGTTTGCAATCCTGCATGATGAAGCATTTTAGAACTGCTTCAATATACTTTGTCTGATTCAAACAGATATTTCTAGCAACTCGATCTCTCTTAATTTCCATTCCCAAAATGAAGTTACTTGCGTTGATATGCTTCATGTCGAACTTGGAGGATAGTTGCTTCTTCACCTCCTTTATTGCATCTATGTTGTTTCCAATTAGCAACATGTCATCAACATGCAAAGCTACATATATGAAATGTCCACCTTATTTTTTGGAATATATGTAGTGATCAACTTTGCTTCTCACAAATCCCAAACTCGAGATGTATATGTCGAATTTTTGGTAACACATCCTTGGTGATTGATTTAGACCATAAATGGATCTTTTCAATTTACACACCAACTCTTTCTTGTCATTTACTACAAATCCTTCAGGTTGTTTCATGTAGATTTCTTCTTATAGGTCCCCATGTAGGAACGATGTCTTCACATCCATCTGTTCTATCTCCAAATCAAATGTTGCAGCCAAAGACATTAGTACTCTAATGGAAGTTAATTTTTCAACAGGGGAAAAAATATTACCTAATTCGACTCCCTCGACTTAGGAATAACCTTTCGCTACCAATCGATCTTTGAACTTCTTGACTTGTCCTATGACATTCATCTTCTTCTTGAATACCCATTTGCTACTGACAAGATTTATTCCACTAGGTAACTTGAATAAATAACATGTCTCATTCTTCTGCAAGGATTCCATTTCTTCGACCATGGCATCCTTCCAAAGTTTACCCTCTGTCGAGTCGACTACCTCACCGACCGACTTGGGCCCATCATCAATGGAAATTAGCATGAATGCATAACGGAAGTCGGGTGAACTATACCTTTCGACTGGTTTTCTTACTCTTCTGACCTCCTTACCATTGAATTATATTGTTCCACCTCTTCCTCAGATTCAGTCAACTCATATGAATCAACTTCTTCGTTCCTTATTTCAAACTGCACTGTATCAGGATTATTCTCAGTCTGAGCAACTTCTTCAGGCTCAAGATTACCTCCAACTTCTCTGAAGACCACATCTCGATTGTACACTATTATCCTTGATGCAAGAACCCTAAGATTATATCCTTTCATTCCTTCTTTATATCAAATGAAAATACATTGGACTTCCTTCTTGTCTATCTTGCTCCTCTTTTCCTTGAGAACATGCACACATGCATCACAGTCAAACAATTTGAGATGTGCCACTGAAGGATTCTTACCTGACCATACCTCATGTGGATTCTTATTGAATAGCACCGACAAAGCAGACATATTCACCAGATATCTTGCAGTGTTGACTGCCTCCACCTATAACTCTTGCACGAACCCAGTACCACTGAGCATGCTCCTTGCCTTATCCATCAACGTTTTGTTCCTTCTCTCAAAAACTCCATTTTTTTGTGGGGTATATGGTGTGGTATTTTTGCGTGCTATGCAAGACTGCTTACATAATTGATCAAATTCTTTTCCATAGAATTCACCACCATTTTCATCCCTCAACACTTTAATCCTTTTCTCTGTCTATTTTTCTACAAGAGATTTAAACTCCTTAAATCTCTTGAAAACCTATTATTTCTTCCTCAGGAAATATATCCATGTATTTTTGTAAAAATAATCTATGAAGGAGACATAATACAGGGATCCACCAAGTGAAGGCAGTGAAACTGGGCCAAACACATCATTATGCACCAATTATAGAATCCCATTTTACCCTGTCCCTCCAGATGGGAACCTCACCCGACTTTATTTTCCATATATACAATTTTAAGAAAAGCCGACTTCTAAACCACATTCAAGAAAACCTTCGACCATACCTTTTTTGTGCATGGCTCAAAGTCCTTTTTGTCCAATGTGTCCCATCCTCTCATGCCATAGCATGGTTGGGTCAATTTTACCATGTTTTATCGAGTTGGGTTGTATCAACTTAGCCTGAGTCGAGTCAATTTTTTTCAACATCGATTCGATTCGAGTCACATTCGAGTCAATTTCAGGAGCAATGATGTTGTTGCATCCTGTCAAGTCGACATTCCCTAACAGCTTGTATAGGGTTCCAATCTGAAATCCTTTCATTAACACCATCACACCTATAAACATCATGCACGAATATTTCTAAAATATAGTATGCACACCTGCATCACTCATCTTGCTGACAGATATCAGGTTTCTTTCCAAACCTGGAATGTGTAGCACACCTGGCAGGGTTATTTTCCTCCCATCCTGCAGTATCAATCAAACTCTTCCTCGTCCAAAAATTCTGGTTTTCAAGCCATAGCCCAAGAACACTGTTGAGCTCCAGTTTTTTCATACTTTCCGTCATACAAATACACTTATCATTACACCTTCTCCCTGCATTTCGTCAATAATATATCGCTAATTACACCATAAACCTCCATTATTTCTTGTTATTCATCCTATGTGGTTAATACATAGTTTTCCATATTTTTAGTGATTAAAAGGATGATTATACAATAGTTTTGTCAGTAATTGTTTAATCCTATGTTTCTATGTCCAAGGAGCATGTTCTGTACTGTTCAGGTTCCAATATATGCACTGTCCATGTTCCGGTACCTGTATTGTTCATGTTCCGGTACTCGCATTGCAGGTCATCCGATACTCCAAGTCATCCGGTACCAGAAGGTTCTACAGTTAACCGATACCTACATAGTCATCCAGTACCCACACTCCATGTCATCCAATACTCTGCAGTGATCCGGTACTACCTTTGCATTCATTTGGTACTAGCTCTCTGCCTCTTCCGGTACCAGCTTCATCCAGTACCAGATTGCGCCTATTCTGGTACTAGCTCCATCCAGTATTACCATCGCGTTGGTCCGGTACCCATAGTCATAACTGTGTTCATATGGTACTAAACCCTTGGCTACAAGATTCTAGTACCAACTGTTCTAATTCGGTACCAACTGTGCTAATCTGGTACTAGAAATAATTTGAAATTTTGGAAAGCTTCTAGAGGAAAATCGGGTACATGGGTTTTGTCCAGAGCCACGTTTACATGTGGAAATGTGAGACAGAATTCACCCAATTCACATGTGTGGAACTCAAGCTTGGGGGGAATTATTCTGCTAAAATTATTGAAAAAACTCAAACTGCCAACTTGTGCCTCGATTTTCGTGCAGATGGAATCAGATCTAGAAATTCTACGAAATGGGTTTTGTCTAGAATATGGAAAATTGAGTAAATCGTGGGAATTTTTTCAAAATTACAATTGGTTTGGAAGATATGGGTGGGGTACTAACTCAAATCTGCCCAAATTGCAATAAAACTTAGATTTTTGAGGATTTTATCTAAAATTGTAAATTTGAAATCTGAGCATTGGGATTCAGTCCCATCCACTTCTCAATGATTTTTCATGTATAAATAAGCCTCATAGGGATATGATAAATCCAATTATTATTATGGGAGATTCATTGATAGTTATGGTTAGAATGCTATTGTGAGAGTGATCTTCCCTTTTGTAATTTCTAAATTTGATGAAATGAAAGAGTTATTGCTTCTATGCATGGTTCCAAGAATTCGAGTGATCTGATTTCTTTCAAGCAACACTCACCACCTGGGAAGGGCCCCTCAGAGTGAGTAAGTGTTGCCATGTTTCATTTATTTAATAGTTAGATTTTATTTCATTTACATTTTTTTAATTTTTGTTCATGTGTAATTTGATTTTTTATAGATCATGATTGATTGTAATTTCAATTTCATTTTATGAATTCAGGTTTAACAAACACTCAGATTTCAGTGGGTGTGTTATTGTTTCGTCTATAACCATTGATCACAGTCTATAACCATTGAGAAGTGTTTCCATGAAACAAAGTATCATATTTTCATAGTTAATTAATGCAAAGATAAACCATAAGTTGCTCACACGATGATTTGATTATTCTCATTACAATTTAGCACATTGAGATCACAGGTTTGATTTCATTACTTTGAGGATTTTAAGTAAGATGTTAGAACTCTGATTTCATAAAAAAAACATAGAGCTCTCAATGAATTTATGTCTCAGGCATTCTGAAATGCAAAATCAAGAAACAACCCTGATAAATATGAATTGAATGGGAATGATTATAGATCAGCCTACATTCCATAACCAAATCTAATTTTTAATTTGCAAATTGGTTTTTCATTAAATAAGAGGCAAAATAACTGGGTTTGAGAAAAGAGAAACATTCCAACACACTTATAAACAGAGAAGTATTTATTGCCAATAAATGAATTGATCATCATTTATATACATTGGAACAAATCAAAATTCTGAGAAGGAAACTTGATGGAGAGTTAGTTTGACTCAGTTTTTAGAGTGATTGGGTATTATGATAAGTCATTATTTCAAGGGTGTGGTTGAAGAGTTAGTACTTTGTTTTACATATTATTTGATTGAGTACTTAGTTTGTATGAGTGGTTTGTCTAACGAGTTTAATTACTAGCCTTCAGATTTCAAGTTGAGTTGATAAAACTTAGTAGTCTACTTTGGTTTGTTTTGAAAGCCAATTTGAGGGTACTCTGTTTACAACATATTTGGTTTCATTATAGATTTTGGGTACCAGTTTACATTATAATTTCTTTTATAAATTTCAGAAATTTAGTTGATTAAGTGAATCTTAGGTGTTGATTGAGTTTGATGATTTTGAGTTTCCCGCACTTAATTTTATTTCCCGTACCTTTGGATTCCTTGCACTTTACCTTCACATAGTTACAATCACCAATAGACAGATTACAGGTTTAACTCATGAGATATGGCCTTCTTGCATTGGAATTCTTCCTAAGGTATTAGTTTCTATTGTGAATTTCATTTCCATTTGCTTGTTTCTTTTATTTCATTTAAGTGTGGATCCGCTATAGGAAATAATCATAGAAGGACAGAAAACTTAAGTAAGCTACTCACAATTAATCACACGAACATCACCCAGAGTGCATGAAAGACTATGATCTAATCCTTTATAGCACTAATTATTCCTACGTCCCAGTGATGAATCCTTAGTGTTAATTTTCTGCAGTGTGGGTTTGAAGATTGTTTTGTCAGCTTTAGATTAGGCTAGACTAGGCTCTGATCCTGCGTTTCTTGTGCCTGCACCTCGAAGCTTACAAGCCCTGGTTGATAATTAAATGTGGAAATTAATAGTGCATATATATATCCCCAACATTTTGGCGCCATTTCTGGGGAGGTGCTAAATGGATTAGAGCATAGGTAGGTTGCTTTTATTTCTCCAAAGCCTTGGTTGTTCCTTTCATGCAAGTGTGTTTCTTTTCATGCAAGCGTGTTTCTTTTCATGCAAGTGTGGTGTGATTTTAAGGATGACCTAAGGGCAGAGAGAAGACGGTAAGACATGAGGGAAGAGCCCACGCATCCACTTTAGTGGGGTTACTCCAAAATTAGGTTGTCCTCTTCCTTTTAGTAGTTAGAATTTGTGTTTTATTAGCATTAGCCATTTTTTTATATATATGAGAAGAGAAGCTAACTTGTGTGAACAAATAACTTGGTGACAACAGGATCCTAGTAGCATGGTGGCGCTTCAAGTATATAATTGGTTTGCTTACATTTTCTTTTAGTTTGCTTCTTTTTATTTCCTTATGATTCAAAAAATAATAATTTGGGCACTGTAAGAACCCCCCCTCTACACTAATCCATGTGTGAAATAGGACCCATAAACCAACAAATAGGACTCAAACACGATCAATAGTTTGGAAGAACTCTCTCCATCCTAGCAGCAACTGGGATATCAATCTCCGCCTCGCAAAAAGAACAAATATTGACAGCACTCAAGAACCTATCCGCCTCTCCAGAAGTGATAGAAAAACAAGATTTCCATCAGCTACATCCACAAGAAGATCTAGAAGCCTCCTTTGATCACCCTTCCCAACCAGTAGAGGAGACTGAAGAAAACCTGAGATCGAGGAGTTCTTGACATGCATATTGCCATATCTAGTATGCATCCAAGAGACAAACCATCCAAAAGAAAATGATCTGCGTGGCATGATAGAGGGAGACATGCAAAGTGGTCTAAATGAGGAAGTGAACCAAGAACATCAAGATTACATTGAACATTAGTTCCAGATGACAACAAGATTGAAGCACCACTCTCTTCTTCAATAACTCTCCACATCATCATCAAAACAGTTGGTTCTTCGTATTCTTGTATACATTAAATATTATCTTTCAAACCCAAGTATGAATGTATTTCTACACCTATTACGCACATGGTTACATTGGAAATATTCTTACACGTGAAATTTAATTTCTTGTTCTTAGATAGGATAGAGTAAAAGTTGCATGTTAGTTAACCTAGTTCTAAATAAATGCAACATTTTTCGTGTTTCTTTTCAAATAAATAAAATGAGATGAAGATAATATTGGTGATCTAACATCAAAAACCAAAACATCTTAAGATATTTCTTCTTCTTATTACATGCAGATTTCGGACTAATAATAATAACAGTTGCTCATAAGACTAATCTTTAAAATATTATGGGGATTTACAAAATCTTTAAGGTTTGCATAATGATGCCCCTAGGTAACTTGTACATCCTAGTTTCATATCAGAACTTGTTATTCAAGCATTCTTATCAAATAGTAGTAGGAGAGTGAATGAAACTTCTACTTGTGAGGGAACACAATCTATATGAAGAAGATGAACTTGGGGACTAGAGACACCTTTAGGTCATTATCTCATGGCCTCATCCACCACACATTAAGTAAGTTTGACCATGATATGTCTTTCGACTAATCTCGATACATAAGTCTATTTTTCATACGAACAATCTTTTATGGGCAATCTATAAAATATCTTCCAACCCAATACCATCCCATCCTATAAAAAGGGTTTTCAAAGATGCTCCCCCATTCACCCATGCGAAAGAAATCTACAAATTTTATCTTAAGGGTAAATAGTGGGACAAGAGCCTTTGATGGAAAATGGGTGTAAGAGGCTAACCCATCGAGATACTGAATAGGTCTGCTGGCAGCGGGTATCGGCCTGTGGTATAACTAGGCAAACCCATCAGGGTACTGAACAGGCTCGTGGGCAATGGGGCATTCTTCCTGGGAAGGATACTTCTTAGATGTCAAAATTACCCCATCGGAGTACTGAATAGGCTTGCTGGCAATGGGTTCTGATTTTGATGTCTTTCATTATGCCTAATCTATATTTGTTTGTATGAACAATATACTTGTGTAAATCGTTAAGAAGAAGCATGCATGGTTGAACAAAAGGCTAATGAACCTCATCTAATTTCCATTTGAGAATGTCCGTAAGATGGTCTTAAGACCCTGTCATTCATACCCAGGATGTCATTGTCCTAGAGGTGGGAGCCATAAGTGTAGGAGTCTAATAAACTCAAATGCGAACTTTATCAATATCACTTGAATGACATAGATTCTTTGAGAAATTAAACAGGGATGACTAGTTTACTATCGGTTTCCCATTTATTAAAGACCACGTAACTCCTCATGTTCTCTTGTTTAAGGAAAAGAGGAAAAATCCCCCATCATAATTTACATGGTTTCTTGAGCATACAACTGTTAATGATTGATGAAATTGTATGTAATAAGTAATTTAGAAATTTCCTTTATGTTTGTAATATTTTAAAATAAATTTCATTTCTGAATTTACAAGCATGAATACAGTTTAATTTTTGGTTGTTTCTTCAAAGCATGGCATAAATGTATATTTCTTCTCTTGTAATAATAGTATTGGTTTAGTTCTCTTAGATTTTTCTATTCCGGTACTGTTGGTATAGAAACCAGTAGGTTCCTGTACCAACAGTACAGAAAATTAAATATTTTTTCGAGGGTAATTTTTGCAGGATATTTTCAGCAGCTCTCAGCTCTGGCATACTTCATTTCTCTCCTTTAGTCAACATGCACTAGTTCCACATAGTCCACTTTCAGCTTGCATAAATTTTATGTGCTAATGAGAGTTTGCATGAGGACATGCAAACCAGCGGGTTTGGGGGAGAGAGAGACATAAGGAATCTTAGTAGATCAACATTCATCTACTCTCTCTCCTAGATATCCATCAGTTCACAACCTTGCTCCATTTCATCTTCAAATTTCAGCAGTCTACATCATGGTTTTGCAGACATTTCGTCATGTTCTACATATTTTCCACTTCAACATGCATTAGAATTCAAAGCAAGGGTAACTTGAGGTAAAACTGGTACAAATCTTTTTTACTAAAAACTTGGAAAACATGATGCATAACCACTATTACCCACTCCACAGTCCAGTATGAATTATCACAACTACTCAATAAACCCTCCATCTTCACTCCACTTGTTGTAATGAACAATATACTTTGATGATAAGACCAAGTAATAAAAATGAAATATGTGGTATCCAAATACAAAGCAACATCTATAGTGTCTTCTCTTCGTACATCATAAAGAATTCTTAAGTCATCTCAAAGAGGATGAAGTCATTGTTGCCTATCCAATCAAAGAACCACAAAGCAAATATTGGTCCTAAAATTGATGTAAGATACAGAGTATAAAGGCCTCCAAGTTCATACGACCACCATCACCAACATTTTATAAACCGTTCTCCATATGCACACCATTCACCATCACTCTGATACCTCACCCACTGCTTGTTCTCCATTTTTACGATAATTTTGTTTCTCTGTTTGAAATCAATTTGTGGCAATTTCCAAAGTGTCATTACACAAGAACTAACACCTACACAAAAGAAACAATGTCATATAAATCTATAAGCAGAGTATCATAAGTTCTTCACCTTGTTTGCATGAGGACATGCAAATCCTTGGGTTTGGGGGTGTGTTGAGCTCCAATTTTGTCATATTTTCCGTCATACAAATACACTTATCATTACACCTTCTCCCTGCATTTCGTCAATAATATATCACTAATTACACCATAAACCTCCATTATCTCGTGTTATTCATCCTATGTGGTTAATACATAGTTTTCCATATTTTTAGTGATTAAAAGGATGATTATACAATAGTTTCTTCGATGATGGTTTAATCCTATGTTTCTATGTCCAAGTAGCATGTTTTGTACTGTTCAAGTTCCAGTATATGCACTGTCCATGTTTCGGTACCTGTATTGTTCATGTTCTGGTACTCACATTGCAGGTCATCTAATACTCCAAGTCATCTGGTACCAGAAGGTTTTACAGTCAACTGGTACATGCAAATTCATCCAGTACCCACACTCCATGTCATCCAATACTCTGCAGTGATCCGGTACTACCTTTGCGTTCATCCGGTACCATCTCTCTGCCTCTTCTGGTACCAGCTTCATCTAGTACCGAATTGCGCCTATTATGGTACTAGCTCCATCCAGTATTACCATCGCGTTGGTCCGATACCCATAGTCATGACTGTGTTCATATGGTACTAAACCCCTGGCTACAAGATTCTAGTACTAATTGTTCTAATCCGGTACCAACTATGCTAATCCGGTACTAGAAATAATTCGAAATTTTGGAAAGATTCTAGAGGAAAATCGGGTACATGGGTTTTGTCCAGAGCCACGTTTACATGTGGACATGTGAGGAATAATTCAGCCAGCTCACATGTGTGGACCTCCAGCTCAGGGAAAATGATTCTGCTAAAATTATTGAAAAAACTCAAACTGCCAACTTGTGCCTCGATTTTTGTGCAGATGGAATCAGATCTAGAAATTCTACGAAATGGGTTGTGTCTAGAATATGGAAAATTGAGTAAGGCATGGGAAGGTTTTCAAAATTAGAATTGGTTTGGAAGATATGGGTGGGGGACTAACTCGAATCTACCCAAATTGCAATAAAACCCAGATTTTTGAGGATTTTATCTAAAATTGTAAATTTGAAATCTGAGCATTGGGATTCGGTCCCATCCACTTCTCAATGATTTTTCATGTATAAATAAGCCTCATAGGGCTATGATAAATCCAATTATYATTATGGGACATTCATTGATAGTTAAGGTCAGAATGTTATTGTGAGAGTGATCTTCCCTTTTGTAATTTCTRAATTTGATGAAATGAAAGAGTTATTKCTCYTGTGCATGGTTCCAAGMATTYGAGTGATYTKATTDCTTTCAAGMARCACTCACCACCTGGGAAGGSCCCCTYAGAGTGAGTARGTGTTKCCATGTTTCATTTATTTAATAGWTAGATTTTATTTCATTTACATTTTTTWTATTTTTGTTCATGTGTAATTTGATTTTTTATAGATCATGATTGATTGTAATTTCAATTTCATTTTATGAATTCATGTTTAACAAACACTCATATTTCAGTGTGTGTGTTATTGTTTCATCTATAACCATTGATCACAGTCTATAACCATTGAGAAGTGTTTCCATGAAACAAAGTATGAGATTTTCATAGTTAATTAATGCAAAGATAAACCATAAGTTGCTCACATGATGATTTGATTATTCTCATTACACTTCAGCACATTGAGATCACAGGTTTGATTTCATTACTTTGAGGATTTTAAGTAAGTTGTTAGAACTCTGATTTCATAAAAAAAACATAGAGCTCTCAATGAATTTCTGTCTCAGGCATTCTTAAATGCAAAATCAAGAAACAACCCTGATAAATATGAATTGAATGGGAATGATTATAGATCAGCCTACATTCTAGAACCAAATCTAATTTTTAATTTGTAAATTGGTCGTTCATTAAATAAGAGGCAAAATAACTTGGTTTGAGAAAAGAGAAACATTCCAACATACTTATAAACAGAGAAGCATTTATTGACAATAAATGAATTGATCATCATTATATACACTGGAACAAATCAAAATTCTGAGAAGGAAACTTGATGGAGAGTTAGTTTGAATCAGTTTTTAGAGTGATTGGGTATTATGATAAGTCATTATTTCAAGGGTGTGGTTGAAGAGTTAGTACTTTGTTTTACATATTATTTGATTGAGTACTCAGTTTGTATGAGTGGTTTGTCTAACGAGTTTAATTACTAGCCTTCAGATTTAAAGTTGAGTTGATAAAGCTTAGTAGTCTATTTTGGTTTGGTTTGAAAGTCAATTTGAGGGTACTCTGTTTACAACATATTTGGTTTCATTATAGATTTTGGGTACCAATTTGCATTATAATTTCTTTTATAAATTTAAGAAATTTTGTTGATTAAGTGAATCTAAGGTGTTGATTGAGTTTGATGATTTTGAGTTTCCCGCACTTAATTTTATTTCTTGTACCTTTGGATTCCTTGCACTTTACCTTCACATAGTTAAAATCACCAATAGACAGATTAAAGGTCTAACTCGTGAGATATGGCCTTCCCGCATTGGAATTCTTCCTAAGGTGTTAGTTTCTATTGTGAATTTCATTTTCGTTTTCTTGTTTCTTTTATTGCATTTAAGTGTGCATCTGCTATAGGAAATAATCATTGAAGGACATAAAACTTAAGTAAGCTACTCACAATTAATCACATGAACATCACCTAGAGTGCATGAAATACTGTGGTCTAAGCCTTTATAGCACTAATTATTCCTACGTCACAGTGATGAATCCTTAGTGTTAATTTTCTGCAGTGTGGGTTTGAAGATTGTTTTGTCAGCTTTAGATTAGGCTAGACTAGGCTCTGATCCTGTGTTTCCTGTGCCTACACCTCGAAGCTTACGAGCCCCGGTTGATAATTAAATGTGGGAATTAATACTGCATATATATAGCCCCAACAAACACATTACCTCCATCATATCATTCATACTCGCAAAACCATTATCTATGTGGTGTCATATGCTAGGATTCTCCTTATTTGAACAACCAAACATCTTGATCCGACTGTGTATTGGTCGACGCCAGGTACACATCACCTCCTTTATCCGGGGTCATCTTTCTCTCAATCGGTTGCTTCTCGTTGGATCCCATACTGACTTCCATCACCCTCAACTTATAGTTCTTTTTTTAATAGTTATAGTTCTACCCTTTGACTTAAACTTTCTACAGAAGAATCTTATTTTATCTCTGTCTACCAGTTGATCTCTCACTATTAGATAATCTTTGTTTGATCCTTCCATGTTCTTCCTTTTCATTTCTTCTAACACCATAAAAGCAACCATGTCTTCTAGCACTAATGTGGTTGTATTACTCCCTATAGCCACGACTAAGATATCCCATGCTTATACACTTATCCTCCTCGGTGATATTAATATCCACAGATGATAACTGGATTAACATGGTATTAAACTCATTTAAATCCTCAGTCACCAAACTTCCATCACTCATTCTCAGAAGATATAGTTTCTTTCTCAGAAAAAACTTATTTGCCAAAGATTTTGACTAATATAATATTCCCAGCTTATCCCACATTTTCTTGGCTAAATCTTCACCTAAGACATTCATCAACATTGAATCTACAAGACAAATTTGAATCTTACTTCTTGCTCTTATTTTGAGTTTCTGTTAAGCCCTAATATTGGCTCATTACCCCTTAATTGGGGCATATTATATTAGTAATGTTATTTTATTTATGTCGGCTTTAGGCCATTAGTTGTAATTATACCTCCTAGTCTCCTATATATACCAAGGAGACATTTTCATTTTGAATCATCTTGTACTTGAAGATTTAAGTGGGGTAAAAGGAGGTTGCCCCATAGAAGAGGCTTATTATCTGAAATTATCTCTTTTTCAAGACGTTGAGTACTTTTTCTGAGGTTTTTCTATGCTATATTGATATTTGGTTCTTAACATATGGTATCAGAGCTCAAGGTCTTGGGGTTTCACTGCTACATCTGAGACACCTTGGAATTTTTGCTACAAATTTGTTTCTACAATGTTTCAGAAGGAATGGCTTGGAGGATATTTAGTAGATGGATCAAGGTACGTTGGGTTCAAAATTCAGCTCCTGAGGCCTTAAAATTTTTGAGATACAACCTGTACAAGATAGGGTTATGGAATCATCCTGAACTGAGTCATTACGAAATTTTCTCTATAAAAAGTATTCTGTAACGTTTCAGTCCCTGAACTCTAGAGCCTATTCACAAAAATTAGTAAGGTATCTGTGGAAAAACGTTCAACTTCTGGGTCATCTTAAATTTGTAGATACACCCTGTGTAAGATAGGGTATCTGACTAGTCCTATTGACTAGTCTCAAGAAGGTGTTCCAGGTAAAACAATCATAACTTCTTCTTAGAGTATCCAAATTGAGTGGGACTAGTTT
>ML781378.1:273434-288498 GCA_009831015.1 Picea engelmannii | reverse complement strand
TTCACGAGTACACCCAGTTTTCCATGTTTCATGCTTAAAGAAGGTTATAGGCGACAAGATCCCAGTTCAAACTGTATTGCCAAAACTTGACGAGGAAGGAAAAATCATATTGGAGCCTGAAGCCATCACTGACACAAGAATTCTCCAGCTGAGGAATAGATCTATTTCAGAGTATCTCATTAAATGGAGGAAACTACCGGCTGAAGATTCCACTTGGGAAGATGAGTCTTTTATACAGAAGCATCCAGAGTTACTCAAGCATTGTGGAAAAAACTTGTCTCAAGGGGAGGGGCATGTTAAGCCCTAATATTGGCTCATTACCCCTTAATTGGGGCATATTATATTAGTAATTTTATTTTATTTATGTCGGCTTTAGGGCATTAGTTGTAATTATGCCTCCTAGTCTCCTATATATACCAAGGAGACATTTTCATTTTGAATCATCTTGTACTTTAACATTTAAGTAGGGTAAAAGGAGGTTTCCCCCTCGAAGAGGCTTATTATTTGAAATTATATCTTTTTCAAGGCGTTGAGTACTTTTTTTGAGGTTTTTCTATGCTATATTGATATTTGGTTCTTAACAGTTTCTCCCATTCTTTCATCGACATGTCTGTTGGTTGGGTACGTGGACAGACCATTGTCCATTGTTCTCAATCTACAATAATCTCTTTCATTTTAATATTCCAAAGCTCAAAATTATGGCCATTAAATTTTTCTATCTCTATTCTATGACTTCTCGTCATTCTTTAACCGTGATCTTTAACACAATTTACAACTTACGACTCTTACTGTACCTAGGGTTTAGTTTTCATATTCAAGATTGGAAAATCAATATCTGATACACTTGTGTAAGCTATGACAACACTTGTCAGGGCCGACGTAATATCTGATACCACATGTTAGGAAATAATAATTTAATCAAGAAAACAAATGACACAAGAAATCACACAATACATAAATATTTTACCCTGGAACCCAAACCGGGAAAAACCAACATTCCTTGAGTGTTCTTCTCTCTTATTTTCTTATTTAATCTGAATAAAAGGTTACATGTCTAATCTTGGTCCACACCTCAGACACAATCGACATCATACCCTCTTGGACAGGTAATAAAAACCTTATAGCCAATTCGTCTTACATATGCATGACCAAAAACCTCCTAAATTGTAGACTCTTGGCGATTAGCCATTCATCATCTAATGATTCAATATTATCCTTTAAAACCTTACAACACGCCTCTTTATAGGTTTTACAACATGAAAACCCTAAATATTGGCACCCAAAAATGGTTACAGATCCATGAATATCATTGGCTACAAATCCCGCAAATCTCGAGATTTTGTATAGTCGAATCCAAGTTGGTTTTACTAGTTGGCCTGCATTTGGCCTCTAGTCAGTCGTCTCACACTCACACTTCAACCTCTTGTCGATTGACTTGTCATCATTATATTCTACTTCAACTTTACCCGATCAACTCCCTCGACATTCAACTTGTTGTTGATCCACCTCGACTTCGACCTTACTCCGTTGACTGACCTCCACCATCAAATTTCTATTGATCCACCTCGACTTTGACTTTCATTCCATCCACATCGACTTTGACTTTCATTCCATTCAACATTTATGGATCGGTCCATTTTAGGTGGTTGAAAAACATGGTCTTGGCTCTTAAAGACTACAGAACATGGAAGGGGAGATAGAACTTCTTCCTTTCAGTGGCCAGGTATTGAAAATATATTTATGTTAGCTTCCTAAGGGTGGTTGGCATCTTCACATTAGTCATCATCCCTACTAGTTTTTTTTTAGTTCTTAGATTGATTTAAGTTTTGAGGTTTTAGAATAAGTTGCATTATTCTAAGTTTTCTTTAATAGATTTAGTTTCACCTTGAAAGTTTTGTTTGCATATTTTTCTTTTGAAATGAGTTCTTGACTACATGGTTTTCATATTTGTTGATCAAAATGCAATTTTACAAAAAGGTAAAGTGCAAAACTTTGATCCAAATAGACACACTCACTAATTCTTGGAATCTTCCATCTTATGCCTTTTTCATTACTTAAAAAAGAAGCTATGAAGAAATATTCCATGCTACCTAAAAGTTAAAATAGTGATGGAATTGGGGCTTACACAAAGAATTGAACCCCATAATATCTTGAAAATGCAGTTAAGTGGTGATCCAGTCAAATTGAAGATATCATCCATTCATATTAAAAGAGCACACCATGTGAAGGGTTTTTAGTTATACATTCATGATTTCATATCTCTCAGGGCATATTCTTATCAAGGGAATGGTCAATCCCTCCCTAATAAAATGAATATATCCATGTAAGTGTGTAAAAAACACTACTTCCAAAATTCACTATTCTAAAAAGAAAAAAAAATAGGAATGGGAAAAGGAAGTTGGTTTATAAAGGGAACATGATGAAAAATCTATCAAGGATATGGATGCTCGTTGGTAGTGAATCGAGGTTTGAAATGATATGGTGACCCCATCATGGATATAAACATTAATGGTTTGTGGAGCAACACCATGGAGAAGAGAAACAACATGTCTTCTCAATTTGTAACACCATTTTAAAATGAAACTTTGTTATTATGAATGTTACCTGAAACATTAGGTTGAGCTTTAAAGGAAATCAACTTCACCCTTCATATCTTTAGGAAAAAATTTTAAAACCGTAAAACTATATGATTGGGGTGCTATGGATTCATGTTACAAGGGAAGGGCCTAGAGAATCCATTTTTGTAAATTCTAAGGTAGGACTTTTCATAAAATTATGGCTTCATCTTAAAAGGAAAGTGTGATTTAATAAGTGTTGATCTAATGACTCAATGGATTTGTAACACACCTGAACTCCTAACCCTCTCTTGGGATAGTGGGATGTTAAAATTTTCCTTCTCGATTTAGTTCTTTTCTATATCCAAAGACCCTAGATGGATTATGCTCACCGACATATTTCCAACGACTATTATCATACCCTAATCCAATCTTTGGATCTAAAGTTATAGCCTTCCGAATTTGCAGGCTCTCATTGATGAATCCACCTTAATGCCACATGGAATCCACGATGATCCTTACCACTTGTGCATCTGATGTGGTTCTAAAATGGTGTCGATATGGAACCTGGAACTTGGCTCATTTATGAATGGTTCCAACTTCACTAAACTTTCTTCATCATCGTCGAGATCTGTCTCCCATGAGATATAATTTACCCAAACAGTCTTGTTCTGACTACGATCACCATGGTAGGTCCAATCCTTGGATCTAATGGTCCTCGTGTTCCAAACTTTAACAACTCATATTACATCGCTATATCCATATTACATGATGGATAATACCCATTCCCTTAACCTCTTCTATAATGAACAGGTGGGGCTTGCACAGATCCATGATGAGATTTCATCTCACCTCTCCACTGAACAACAATTATGGTTTATTCTTAATCCTCCTTTTGTAGTCGGTTCATTCTCTAGACCCCTATTCACCATCCCTTGACGAATGGATAGGATCTAACAACATCTAGATTCGACAGTCTATATTGTGATGGAATAACTAAGGACTCCCATCCCCTCCAAAATCACTCTCATCCCATCAACCATTAAGTTGGTGACACCTATCACCCTTAGGGACATGATGATTTCCAAGTTGGCATGTCGCATCATTATCATTTCATCATCCATTTTGTCACTTAAACGGAACCTACAGTAATCTACGACAGAAATTCAATCTCTCCTTTAGTTCGATCAATGGCTCTAACTCTTGTTCAAAATCTTCATCATCGTCTATTCTCTTTGGAAAAATCATCTAACTTCGTCAACCTTATACACCCCAACAATGATGCGATTAGTACCAATGCTCCAGATCTCATCAAAGTCACTCTTGATAGATCGATGGTCCTCATCCTATCTCTATGTCCTCATCATTGTCAGACTTCACTCAAGTCCAAGCACTCGATCACTCCCAACGATTATGAATTCCTAGAAGAAGGGCTAAGATATACTTTCCCTACCATATCAACGAATGTAAATTTCCCTGATTCAACACATGGTCTTCTACTAGATAATGCTCTGTCTTCGAGACTTAGCTAATTTTTTGTGTTCTCCAATATCTTATCAGATTTCTGAGAGTTTGGAGCCTACTTTGAGACTATCAAATACTCTTTAAATTCATTGAGAGCAATATTATTGTATATATTGCAAGCTTTCCACTTAAAAAAGGTTATCTTCCTAGGTCTTAAGGTTTATTACCTAGACCAGTACCTCCCAAACTCTAAGATCTATTTGGCATCTTCCAAATGAATATTTTGTCCATATCTTGCAAAATTTTATCTCAAGGATTGGGGTTCTCTCCCTAATCACTACGTGCTCAAATCCCCACATGGAACTTCAGATTCCAGGGTACCCAAATCACTCTTCGAGTGAAGGGTTTGTCCATATCCTACAAGATTTCCTCCAAATATGCAAGATCGTCAAGGATAGAGGATATCCCTACTTATTCAATTTCATGATTTAGCAAGTTAAGCAATTACTACTCCTAGTACATTCCATTTTACTCAACAATTTATCTCATTATTTACAAGCATTCATATTTCCCAGTTAATAAAAAAAATACATATTTAAATCATTAACACAAATCAACATATCACATTAGATTCTTATCTGTCCAAGGGAAAATGTCCACAACCAACTGACTGAGAGAGGATTCCTTTCCTCCCAACCTTAGGCCATATTGTATAGTTCCTTCCTATATTATGCTACCTGCATTCCAAGACATGAGATCACAAGGGAATGATTCAACTTGTCTTTCCACCTTAAATCACTACTACATATGGGTGGACTATTCCATGAAATTTTTCCATGCTTCCACTAGTTTCATCTTTTTTTTTAAACAGGGCGGGATTTTCGTCATTATTGCCATGAAAGTTCGTCGCAATATCCATGAAAATCTTATTTTAATCTAGTCATGATTTTCGTCGTAATAGCGACGAAATTTCGTTGCAATAGCGACGAACATTTTGCCTATCACATTGGTCGGTGTTAACGGCTAGTTGACTATTTGATCTATATATACATGACTTTAAGAGACTTTGCGACACAATTGCTATAGTTGCGACACTTTTCTTGGATTTTGTTTGAGCTGTTTATTTTTTCCGTCACCCACCGGTTGAACAAATCCAATTCTCGATCTACATAGCTTGGATTTTGAACTTGCAAGGTTAGTATGTTATTTTTTATTGATGTACTCATTTAACTTGTAAATTTTTGTTCAAATGTCCAAATTTCATGTAGCTTGTTTTTTCCTTGATAATATATTATAATATGTGTAGTGCCATATTTCATGTCTTTTGTTTTTGGATCTAGTTAGTATATTCTATGGAAAAGGGTATGTGGATTCTATAATATTTACGATATCTTCCCATAATATTCGCAAATTTCAAATAGAACTTGCATTATTTTCCATAGAAAAAGAGATATAATGCATGAGTGTGGAATATAAAATAGTAAAACAAAGAAGAAAACTGCAATTTCAACTTGTAAAAAGAAAAATTTGAGGAAGGCTCTAATTTCAATGAAAGAGGCATAAGCTTAGTAAATATTCAAGAAGAGACTATTCTAAAATCTTCACCTCACCCAGAGAAATATTAATAACATTTCCCTCTTTCGCATAATTGTTTTTCTATCCTCAACATATTGTAATAAATAATGGGTAGGTTGGCATTAGTGACAAGATAACCTGTTGATATTACATATAATTATTAATGTACGAGAGATAATCCATTATTTAAGCATGAAAAACAAAACCCAAGACTAAATATTGTGGTTGACATGATCGGGTCTGTACATTTTTCAAAACAAAGTACGAGAATTTTCATTATTTAAGCATGCAAAACAAAACATTATAAAACATTGTTAAAATTTTTGTAAATTTACAAAAGTCAAAATTATTTTGACTTGCAATCGATTGCTATATTCCCTGCTTTAGCAAGGACTAATAAGATACATAAACACTAACCCTAAACTTATGTTAGGTATATATGTCGTTACAATATAAAGAAAACATTTGTACACATATGACCTTATTATAAAGATGTTATCTATGTCGTGATTAGGCACATAACAATCACTTTTAACTAACCACCTTCAACCATCTTAGCTTATGTTTAGCCACCTTTAAATTTCTTGGCTTATGAATAAGCACCTTTAACAAATGAACTTATGATTATATACCATAGTCTTCCAATATAAATAAAGTATATTTTTTTCAACTTTCTCAATAAAATCCACATACCCTTTTCTGATATGTGATGTTGTTTCTCTAAATTTTTTATAATCACACGCAATTCTAGATGTAGTGATTGACTTTAGTTTGTAGTTAATGTAAAGTTTTTATACATTATTAATAAGGATTAGTATCTAAAATATAAAAAATTCATGGCGAAATCTATGATAACATGATGAAATCTACTAGTCAGACAATGAAAAATGAGAACATGCCAAAGTGTCTTAGAAAATAAAATTGTGACCACTGTAAGTAGCATAAAATTGTGACCATTGTATGTAGATGCAAATCAACACGTCATATTTTAAACCAACCCAACCCAATTGTGGATGAAAAGTGGTTGGCATTCTTTTTTTAGTGGTGAATTTCAAAGATTGACATTTTGTCTACAAAACAACTTAGAGGCTAGTGTATGGTGTTGAGTGATTCAAGTTTGAGAAATTTTGACCACTTTCGTTAAATGGTGTGTAATTATTTTCCATGGTTATTTAGTACACAATACTCTATAGTACAAATTGAAGCATATCTATCTTAATAGTTAATTGATAATAATAAAAAAAAGAATGTCAAAATGTCTTAGAAGAAATAATTGTGAGGATTGTAGGTCACTGTAAATAAACATATCATAATCGAAAGGAGCTAAAATATAAAAAATTGACAAATTAATGTTTGGTATGGTGTAGGTAAGAAAATTACTTGTCAGAACAAGGATTTGTCACAATGAACGAAAATGACAGGAAGCTTGCTTGGTTAAGAGTGGCATTAGAGGCGAGGGGTGATGGAAAATGTTATTGCCCTTGCTATGATTGCAGAGGCTTGCAAAAAAGAAGAATTTTAATAACAATAGCCCAAAGACATTGTAGGGAGAAGGGGCATGCCAAAGGGGGTTATGAATATCGTCCCTTGGTAAGAGGATTCAATATTTAATGTATTCTCTGTAATAATCAGTATGTCATGAATTTTAGTAATATTTCTTATAGGGATTTTTATATTTTATATACACACAAACTTTTCTATGTTTTTTTTAAATATATAGACGATGCCCCAAAAATGTCGACCTCCAGAGAGTTATTTGCCAAGTACTAGCAGAAATACTACTTTACAGGGAGATGAACTTTGAGATCAAAATATTGAAGCTGCTAATCAAGTTATTAATAATGATATGGATGGAGATAACGTTAGTGATTGAAATCAGGAAGATGAGATACATAGGTTGATCCAAGACACATTTGCTCCAATGGATGAGGACAACCAGGATGATAGTCATGATGTTGATCATCTACTCGAGAAGTCACATCAACCTCTTTATGAAGGCTCAACAACAAATCTTTTATCTGCTATATTGTTGTTGGTGAACCTAAAGGTTTTCAATGGTTTATCAAACACATGTCTCACATAGATACTAAGGTATTTAATTTGTTAATTATTTATGCCTGCATGTTCACAAATACTTAAAAGGTTCAATTTTTTCCTATATTGCTATTGTTTTCTAATTTGTAAATTAGTATATTGGATCATATATTGATGATTAATATTGTTTACATTGACTTATTGTTTAGAATTTTGTAGATTGTTAGGTGATGTTCTATTACCGACGTCAAATATTTT
The DNA here is from genome assembly GCA_009831015.1 of Picea engelmannii. NCBI lineage: Eukaryota > Viridiplantae > Streptophyta > Pinopsida > Pinales > Pinaceae > Picea > Picea engelmannii. Next base: position 280,612 of record ML781378.1, on the reverse strand, counting down.
TCCACACACATATCGAGAAATATCTGTGATTATGAAAGAAATTGGAATGGACTATCAGGCTATTGATGCATGCCCTAATGATCATATCATATATTATGGACAATATGCATTAGAAAATGAATGCCTAGAATGTCAAATAAGTATATATTGAACCGATAAAGCATCAAATAAGGTGCCTCGCAAAGTTCTTTGTTATATTCTGATAATTCCACATTTCCAGCGGTTGTTCAGGTGCCAAAATATAACACAGTTTATGGATTTCCATGTAAAGAATAGAAGTCGAGACAATGTTCTTCAAATGCCTGCAAATGGTTCTGCATTGAACTACATCGAAGAAAACTAGCCAATTTTTAAAGAAGAACCTCGTAATGTTAGACTTTCATTGGCAGCTGATGGTGTCAATCCATTTAGAGAGCTTCGTTCTACGTACTCAGTGTGGCCTATTTTTGTTATAAACAATAACCTTACTCCTTGGATGTCGATCAAGAGAGAGCACACAATGTTGGCAATGATTGTTCTAGGTATTTAATTATCTTTTATTTGCTTTAAAGTACGACAAAATATTTCATTTCTTTGTTTCGTGCATGGTAATTATTTCTTTTATACATCACGACATCTAGATAGGTATAATTAATCATGCAGTATGTTGAACCAATTAGGTAGGTACCAGGTTAAAGATATGAACGTATATATTGAGCCTCTCATCGATGAGTTGTTGAAGTTATGGGTTGGCGTCACTATGTATGACATCTCTAGACCAATAGAGAAAAAATGATTTCAATTCCATGGAATACTATCATGTACAATTCATGATGCTCTCAGGTTAACACGTTTTTGTGGTATATTGTTACTTTATTTTGTAATTTAATATTATATATATTTATTGAAAAAATCATGCATTATTTTAAATTTTAACTCTAATTTGACACTACAGTTATTCATATATCTTGTAGGTCTTCAAACAAAGGGTAAATTTTAATGCCCAATTTGTGGTCCGAGGATAAAATCTTTTCGTTCAAGGATTTTAGCAAAGGAAGTGTTTGATGATTAGAGGCACTTTCTGCCTAAGAACCATAGTTATTGAACTAAAGACAAATAAAAATTCAATGGTAAAGAAGAAAATGGAAAAAAACCATGAAGAATGACACCTCGCCTATGGAAGTTGGAATATATTAGAAATCATCAAGGCACGCAAATTATTTATGTATGACCTATTATATAAATCTTTGGTTAATTTCATTAGTATCAATTTCATTTTGTCCCATTAATTAGTGTTAATTTCAATTTGTTGATGTTTCATGATTGTCGTTAAGGCATGAATGGGCTTCCACGAGGAATGAAAAGTTACCCGATGCAATTCAGTAGATTTCCATACTACGAGCACCTACAAATAGTTCATTTGTTTGATATAATGCATATAAGGAAAAACATAACAGAATTGTTATGGAAAATATTAGATGGAAGGACTGACAAAGAGAGAATTGGAAAGATTTGTTGTGACATCCAAGAAGCTAATCACTCATTGAAAAGTGTTATTATTAATTCTAATGGCGATGGTCGTGAACAAAACACTAGTATTCCTTGGTCATTGAGAGAGAAACAGAGAAATATTGTAAAAGAGGTCATTCGAAAAATTAGGTTTATGACAGGGTTTTCATCGAACATACAAAATATCTTAACTAAAAAAGGTGATTTTGGTGGGGTTAAAACGCATGACTGACATACATTCATTAAGGTAATTAGCAGGTTATAATATATTTCCTTATTGGTACCCATTATTTGGAAACAAATAATAATTATTTGTTTTTTGTTACAGTATGTTCTACCTTTATCTCCCCTAGAGGACTTTGACAACAACATAAAACAAATTATTTATGTACTTGGAAAATACATGAGGTAAGTATTGTTTTATAAGGAAAATGTACTTCTTATGTGATTTGCAGCGGAACTTATTGACATATTATCTTTTATCTGCAATTTTATGTATGCCTTGATACTATTTTATTGCATCGACATTTGTAGGTGGCTATCATCAAAAGAAATCCATAAAGAAGATATAAGGTATTGGAAGAGAGAAATTACCCGACTAATGAGTCAAATGCAATAGTATCTACCTCCAACATTTTTCAATGCACAAGAACACTACCTCATACACCAAGTTGAGGAGATTGAATTATGTGGACCAATACACACAAGGTCGATGTGGATGGTGGAGAGGCACTTGAAGTCACTGAAGGATTTTGTTAGACAAAGAGCACGTCTGAAGGGTTCTATGGTTGAGGGATATATGGTATATCAATTCATGGTGTATATTAGTCAATATCTACCTAAATTAGCAGAAAATATGAATGTGCCTCGCATTTGGCATCTCGACTCCATCAACAAATTTGAAGGGGAGGTCATATTGGGGAAAGGTAAAATGAGGACTGTGAAAGGTAATTATTAGATGTTGACGTAGATTTAATATATTACACATTTATTAAATTATTCCTTTATTAACAATAACTAATTAATGATATTAAATTGTTATGCTATCATATAGTTGCTCGAGAGTGGGATGCTTTACATTTATACATTGCAAAAAACCTTGATTGGATGGAGCATTGGATAAAATATACTAAAGAATACTTTAGTAGGTTATCATGGGAAGGGTGAGTAAGATGATTAAAACAACACATCGTCATCGAGATCAATTTCCTGATCTTACATCAAGGGAAGTTGATTTAGCCTTTGGTTTAAAAGATAAACAAGCAAGTTAAATTTTTTACCCACATTTCCCTAGTTTTTTCCCAATTTTTCAATGTATTTGGTTTGTTTAATTATTGAAATATATATTTAGTAAGTCCTATATGAGGATTATTAATTGGCAATTTATTTTTTACTTGTTGTCCATGTCGCAGTTGAAACATCACAAGGCTATGTGGTGTAGTGGTCGTAAATTTCGTATCAAAATGTTGGATGATAAGACGAAAACCTTGGATTGTAGGATAACCGCAGTGTTTAAGGTCACCAACATTTCCTCTATAAGTGACAGAAATCCAGAAGAAACTGAGTGTGATTTTAATTCCTTTAAAATTGTTTTGTTTGAGGTTAAATGGTACAGGATACAGATGCATGAATGTGATACTGAAAGAACTATTATTGAGCATGATAATGGATTTACCATGGTTAATACAAGGGCATTTGAACTGGGTACAGAGGCTTATGTTCTTCCAAGTCAATGTGAGAAAGTATTTTACTCAAAGGTACTTGGTCAAGTAGGTTGGTCATACGCTGTTATATATGATCCAAGAGGAAGACCAATAAAGTACAATCATGTAGCTGAGGATGAAGATAATAACGAGGAAGAAGATCATGATTATGAAGATCAAGAGCAGGTGGCTCATGTAGTTGATGTGTCAGACAAATAAGTTGAATAAGTTGAACATACAAATGTAGGAGACGACGATCTCATTGACGATATCAATAACTATAGTAGAGAAAATGACGTTGATGATGATGTTGATAGGAATGAGCCTTTCACCAATATCGATACTGAACTAGATTCTAATACAGATGTTGAGTTGGATGAAGAAGAAGATTATTGATATTTAATTGTTGAAAAGAAGAGGTATGTGTTTATATCTTTTATATGATCTTTATATGTTTTTATTTTGTATAATATAGTATATGATACATGTTCTTTAGAATTTAAAATTAGGTAATATGGAGAAATTGAGAGTGATGTGAAGGGGGGGAGGCGGCATAATTAGAGCTTCCACCTTCATGTGGTTTCCCCTGTTTAGTAGAGAATGAACTATTCTCGAAACTAAGAGGATCTCTATGCGACTGCGCCTAATCATACCAACGATGTAGGTATGTCCATCATCAATTCATCATTATCATTCTCAAAATTATCATTCTCTAATTATCTTATACAAATTTTACAAGGAAATTGTACTAGGATTAGACACGGGCAATAATGACCTATGAATGGGGCCAATGTTGAAATTTTTTCAAATTGTTTCTGACTGAATTGAAATTTGACATGGATAGACTATCTGCATGCCTTAACGATATGGGATGGTTTCTGGACTCAAATTTGACTCACACACCCACTTTCTTCCATCATCAATTCATCATGTAAAGCATAAACCCTAATTTAGCAGAGTCATCAATTTGTTCCCAGTGAATGGAGGTGTTGTTGTTGACATGGAATGGGACAACACATGTACCTTCTTAATTTTCTTCCTTCACTTGGTGTGGGCCTGGTCATTCCCAGCCTTGAATTGAAAGTTGCCCCTAGTCTTAGTCATCACCCTTCATGACAGTTGTCACCCAACGATCATTAGATCACAAGGTTGGAGGCATATGGGCATTGGGATCATGAGGATTTATAACCCTAAAGTAACAAGAGACATTAATTGAACTTTGACTAGATTGAAAGGTGTGTGCAATTGAAAATACTAACAACCCAAAACTAAAAGGGATCAATACAAAGACTGTCAATGAGAGGTGATCTAGACGTGGTGTGTAGGAATAGTCCCAGTACCTTCAAAATTATCATTCTCCAAATGTCTTATACAAATTTTAGTAAGTCCTATGTACTAGGACTAGACACGGGCAACAGTGACCTGTGAATGGGGCCAGCGTTGAAATTTTTAAAAACTGTTTCTGAATGCATTGAAATTTGACATGGATAGACTATTTGCATGTCTTAACTATATGGGAGGGTTTCTGGACTCAAATTTGACTCACACACCCACTTTCTTCCATCATCAATTCATCATGTAAACCATAAACCCTAATTTAGTGGAGTCATTGATTTGTTGGGTTTTAGTGTTCCCAGTGAATGGATGTGTTGTTATTGACATGGAATGGGACAACACATGTACCTTCTTAATTTTCTTCCTCCACTTGATGTGGGCCTAGTCATTCCCAACCTTGAATTGAAATTTTCCCCTAGTCACAGTCATCACCCTTCATGACAATTGTCACCCAACGATCATTAGATCACAAGGTCATTATTCATCTCCAAGTATCTTACTTAGAAGCATCTTCTAGGTCACTTAACCCACTTCTAGGTCACTTAACCCATTTCTAGGTCACTTAACCTATTTCTAGGTCACTTAACCCATTTCTAGGTCACTTAACCTATTTGCCTCATTTTTAGGGTTAACCACTTTCCATAATTATAAATTTCTCCATTAATTTATCATTTAAATATGCTTCCTTGACTTTGTCACTTTTCTTTACCATTTAAATAATAATTTCTTCTTTTCAAGCTTCTTTGACTTCTTTGACCTTTTGGGGCTTCAAGCCTACATATGAGGGTCCTCCAACTTCGTAAGACCATAACTCTGAAACCATGAGGAGTTATGTTTGACATGTTGACTACTCCATTGTCTTCCTTTCCCCCAAAAAAATTATAATGAATAACTTTCCCATGCATCTTATGGCCATATATATGAGTTAAATTCCCATTTTTAAATAGGCCACTTACTTCATAGAACATTGGCCAATCATGCCAAAGGCTCCGATCAATAGGTCATTTTTGTCATGCTTTCCCTGGGTACATGTAACATTGTTAAGGATATTTGGTCACGATGAGACACATGAATTGCAATTAGAAGGATGATTATAGGCCCAACTTCAAATATTGAGCATAATAAGAATGATCCTTGGGGCCTAAGCCATGAATTGACGATGAAGAACTAAGGATTTAGTCCCTAATACATGATTCATGGGCCGTAATTGTGGATATACATGGCCTATTTTTGGAGTTACAAGGATTGATTATATCTTTAGGGCCTAAAAAGGATCCATATTTCCTAATTAAGTACATTTGTGGCCTAATTATGGATCTAAAACACATTATTAGGTATATATAGAGCATAATTAGGGAATTAAAGGGCCTTGTTTGTTTTCCTCCTGGTTTTCTTTGGGATTCTTTCTTCTTCTACTTCATCCTCCTCTTATTGTTGGTGTTCCTTTTTCCATTTCAAAAATACATAGGGTTGAGATAAAACGCTATATGGAGAGGAGTTAGAGGTATAAGAAGAGAAATTAGAGGAACCAAAGGGGGAATTAGGTCAAAAAAAGGAATACAATGTGAAAACAATAGCACGGGCTCACATTAATTCTACCAAAAGCTTCTCTTTTGTTAATAATTTAAATAGAATGCCCCAAATGTTGGGTATTTTGTATTTCCACCTAACCCTACAGTAATGAGTTCCTTCCCTAAGAGATATTTAAGAGATTCATGTGAAATTTATAAAACTTACGCACACCTACCCAAAGTGTATTGCCCCATCCTCTAGAAATATTCAAAATTATTGATAACATTATTCTAGGAGAGATAAAGGGGGTACAATATCATCCATTAAGGTGTACAATATCAAATGATCAAATTATACATTACAATTAAGGTGATTTCATCAAACATCAAATGGATCGATGATCAAATTCTATTAGGGGGTTAGTGTGTTCAAAGTAATAATGTATTAAGGGTTCAATGTATGAGAGGGTTAATTTTTTTGATATAATAATGTCTTAAGGGATTAATGCATTTATAGGGGACAAGTGTGTTTGGGATTATAGTTTCTTAGGTTGTTCATGTCTTCATGGTTTCTTAATGAAACATGCTGATCATTTCAAGGGTTAGGCATGCCAATTAGGTTCATAGGGATTAGGGAGTACATAATGTCCAGGACCATAATAATTAGTGGTCATAGAATATTGGTGGATTAGTGGTTAGTGGCAATAGTGCCTTAGGGGTTAACATGATTTTTTGGGTCATAATGTGTGAGGGAGTGATTGGGTTAGGGGAGACCATTTAATTCAAGGTTCATGGAGATTGGGGAGTATATTATGTCCAAGGGGGGTTATAGTGATCGATATTTTATACCATGACATGATAATTTAATGTCAAATATATTTTTGACATAGGGTAAATTAAAAGATCAAGCGTTACAGGGGTTAAGAGTCATAGTGTATTAGTAGGGTCAATCTATTATGATGGTACTATGTTTAGATCCATAATGTATTCATTTTTTTGTGTGTTTGAGGTCACACTATGTTCACTAGGGTTGATTGTTTCAAGAGTCATAAGGATCAAAGGGTATACCATGCTCAAGTTGATATTGATTGGGGGTTATCATATAATAGGGATTCATTGTGTTCAAAGTCATAATTATTAG
>ML781378.1:210038-251705 GCA_009831015.1 Picea engelmannii | reverse complement strand
TTACTATAATCTTGTTCAATATAAAAGATCTACACATTTTCTCTAACATCCATCTTTCAATAGAAATGTTGGCTACACCTGTGGACCTGCACACCTACTACGCTTGTCATCAATGAATTACTTCCTATCTTGTTTAATGCCAAGATCACCATCCCACTCAGGACAAATTTCCATCCTAAGTTGTTTTTAAAAAGAACTTCTTGCATCTTGTTAAGAAAGTAGAGACATTGTAATATGGCACTGCCATATTACAATGTAATATGGCATTACCATATTACAATGTAATATGGAATTACCATATTACATTGTAATATGGTATACCATATTACAATGTAATATGGTAATACCATATCTCGTGTTATTTTTTTTTTTAACTTAAAAAAATCGTCGCAATATCGACGATAGTTCGTCGGAAGACAATTTTTGTTTTGCACAACCGTGGCAATAGGGACGAAAGTTCGTCTCAATTTGCCACGGTTTTTCACCACACATACAACATCTATGTTGTAAGTTTGGTTTTGACATATATTTTTGTCGCTATTGCCACGAATTTTCATCGCCATTTTCCACGGTTTTGCATCTCACATACAACATCTGCATCGTAAGTTTTTGTCTTGGCATAAAATTTCTTCGCAATTGCGATGAAGTTTCGTCATAATTGCCATGGTTGTGCCTCGTAATTGCAACGAAGTTTCTTCATAATTTCGACGATTCATTCGGTTAACCCATTTTGATGGTGATGACACGTGGAGAGATAATTTCGTCAATGTTTCCACGAACACCTGGATCGTGGATATAGCGACGAAAAAAAGTCTTGGCTTTCATGGAAATTGCGACAGATAAGTGTGGCAATATCAACGAAAAACCGTTGCAAATTTGGTCATATGTACTAGTGAATGATCTAGGAAGGTTACTCTCCTTCCTCCACTAACAACAGTAGAAGTTCCCCCCTTTCCACTAACCTAAGGGATTCCACAGGTTTATCAAGTAGTTTATCAACTGGATTTCCTCTACACAAGGGAGCCCCTTCTCTATTATATAGTCCCTTGGTGACCTCCCCTTACCAGTGTGAGTTTATGTCTAGTAAGTACCAAACTACAACTCTTTATTACTCCAATTTTGATATGGGTATTCTCTATTTTAGGGTGATCATCATTAAATTGGAAAGCTTCATATTTTCTTCAAGGAAATATCTCTGAATTCTTCTTTTCTTCAATCTGCGCCAATGAACATCTTTATTTGGTGTGCCCTACGTCTACAAGATTGTAGATAATGTACTCTTTCTCAAGGTATTTTCCTCTATTTGTTTCATGCTATGTTCTTTCAAGACCAATCTTAGTGTCTAACCATTCTATATTCCCCCTTGCTTCTCACTCTCTTCTATTTTTCTTTGTGTGGAAGTTCCTCGCCCCCTTCTCTATCTTTCTAGGTGATGTTTTTCACCTTTAGCCTCTTCCTCGTGAATCCTTGGGACTCTTGTGGATTTTTTCAGATGCCACATAATATCTGAATTCTTAATCCCTGGAGGGGTAATCCATGGTGTCCTCTATGTCAAGTCGTTCAATTGACCCTTTTCTTCTCCAAGAGACCAAATTGTTAGTAGTTATTAGCTGCCTCAACCACTGATATGACCTCCATAATTGGTCATGTGGTTTCCTACTGATCTGGGTACACTTTTAGGTGTGAGTTCATGTTTTTAAGAATAATCTAGAATGCTAAGCAAGCTTCCTATTTTCTTCACGGAAAATACATTAGCTCCACCTCACTAACCCACTTCATTAATTCCACATGTGATAGCATTTCTAGTACTCTAAAGGATCTTCCCTTCTAATTCAGTTGTCTGGTGTTTTTATTAATCAAAACATGATTAGAAGATTTATAAACACAATCATATGGATTATTAAGCAGAATTACAATCATGGGGGGAAACAGGGTGTTACATGATTCACCCAGCTTATCTCTATTTGTTGTTCATAGAATAAGCCCCCTAAGTTTTGAGAAAAACTTGGGGCCCCACCTTGATTATTATTGATTTTCATATGTTTCTTCCTTTTATACATTAAATCTGATTTCTTATTGCATGATTTCATTAGATGGTTGAGCTAGATAGCCCTTTAAGATTTACTTGCTTGAATTTGACTTGGCTCTTTTTTTTTTCTTCCCATATCAACCTTGAGTTCTTCCCTTTATTGAGTTTCCTTGCCTAATTTTCTTTTTATTCCTACTCTCATATCCATTGATTTCCAAATCAGGCCCAATATTAAAATAATGCCTCCTTTCACCTTTTCACTATGTCATCCTCTTGATTTGGAAATTTACTTCGACTTTCAAATCAATCTTTGCTTCATCTTTTCTTTTGTTTGAATTTTTTTTTCTTTTGTTTGATTTTTCTTTATTTCCTTGAACCTTTAGCCACCCCAATTTCTAAGTCGATTCTGATGGACAAATTGGGGACTTCTCACATTGACTTTAGTGCAAAGTAATCCCGGTTTTATAATCATCCCAAATCTCTAAATCGAACCCCTCATATAGTTTTGAATTCTTCCTTTCCCTTGAGTTTGTTTTCTTCCGATTGAATATATATTCTTATTTTCAAATTTTCTTTCCTTAGGTTCCCTTTTCACTAAGGTACTATTTCCTTTCCCCGATTGAGAATTGATCCCAATATCCAAATCAGACCCTATCATCACCATTTGTATTGTACATAGTATACAAATTATTTACCTTGCTCAATTTTTCTCTTCATTAACCTATTTAAAAAAAAATTGGTGTTTCCTTTTGAAATTCACTTGTCTAAAATGGACTGAAACACTAAATTAGGCTCTTAATTCATTAAAGAAAAATCTTTGTTTGGACATGTGAATCCTTTCAAATAAATTTGATTGGGATCAGACTCTTCATTCTCAAACTTGGTGTCCCAAAGTATCTATTCTAAAATCAATTATGACTTCAAAATCAAACTTTCACTAAGAAAACTCAAACCTCAATACCTAAATTTTGATTCATGAGAGTTTATGAGTAGGACTTCAATACCATAGGCATGTCCATTTCTGCCAGCAGGCGTTCATAGCCTCAACATGGTTTCCTTTTAACCCAAATGGATGCTTCTATCCCATCTACTAGTTAAGAACACATGGTAGATCAATCCTATAATTTTTTTATTTTGATTCTTTTGGTAATTTAGGAAACCAACCGAGAATCACAGCTCTGGATTGGTGACCATTAAGTAGTAGTTTCATTCACAAAGGTCTAATAAAGTGAGAAAGTCGGCTTGTGATGAGACCTCGTGTCCTCTAGTTTAGAAAGATGGAGGCCATTACCCTGGCTTGGTAACCAAAAATAGTAATGTCACTTCCCTAGATTCTCCATGGTCATAATGGACCGGCTCATGATGAGACCTTCCAATCCTCAGCTAGAAACTTGTACAATTTCACTTTGAAAACACAGGAGATCCAATCATGGTATTTGAAATTAATCTCTGAATAAGAGAATGTATAAAATATGGGGAAGCAGATCCAGAAAATCCCTTAAGAACTAGGGATGGCGTAAGAAGCCTTAAGATCTACATGATTATTAGGGGTTAGACCAATTTTATGAAACACTCCTTTATAAGGGAAAGGGAAAGAAAAATGATAGATACCACATTTAAAATTTAACCATCGAGGCTAAGGTATATTTTTAGTTTCACTACTAGATTTGAACTCTTGCTGGTGTCTTGGAAATTAACAGACAATGCAGTCTTTTAAAACCAGATTCCTTCATGATGATCAATTTTGAACAACGAAAATAAAAAATCAGAAGACAAGCAAAAGAACAATTAAAACTTCACTCAAAGAAAAGAGAAAACAAACCACACACTAGATATTTACAAGATAACTTTTTACAAGTAGATCATGAAAAGTACTTTTTGAGGGCCTAGCCATTTACTGGATAAGTATATGGCTGTCCCTACAAAGTTTTGAGACAAAATGAACTAGTACTAAGTTTTTATTTAACGATAAACAACTCAATCCACAGGTTTTGAAATTTGGTGTGCTCTCCTTTATCCTCATGTGCCTTATCCCACCTAAGAACCAAGTCTCCTACGTTGAAGTTTCTATTAGTGGATGAACTCTCATCAAACCAGTGTTTAAAAATTTATTGATGTTGATCTAATTTGTGTTTAGCATGTGTTTTGGCCTCTTCTAGTTTAAGTAAAGCATTAATTCAACTTTCTAAGGCAAGTCATTCTTCCTCCTGGACCTTTTGGGATAGTTGAAGTGATGGTAACAAAACATTAGGAGGAAGGATAACTTCTCTTCCATACACAAGGAAGAAAGGGGAGTTACCGATAGATTCTTTAGTGGTGACCCTGTCAGCCCATAATGCATTAAAAAAGGATGTGTGCCAATTTGTGTGATTTTTCGACACTGTTCCTTTTAAGATTTTGATTAAATTTTTATTTGTTGATTCAGCTAGTTCATTTCCTTAGGTGTAGTAGCTGGCAGAATATTTTAACTTGATTTCTTTTTCTAAAGCATAAACATTCATATCCAATGAGGAAAAATAAGAAGCATTGTCGAAAACCAAATATTCTAGTATCCCAAAATGTGTGATTATATGAGTTTCCAGGAACAAAATCACCTAATCAGTATTGACCACTCTTAGAGGCATGGCTTCAAACCACCTGGTAAATTAGTTCGTTGTTGTGATAATGTACTTATGATGATGTGAGGAGGTTGGTTTGATCATCCCTATGATATCTAGGCCCCATTTCTGAAATAGTGCATCGATTGTAATGGGTTGCAAAGGGAAAGCGTCTTTCTTCACTCGTCCTACATCCTTTTGTTATATTATGAATTTGTGGGCCATGGCATGGGAATCTTTAAACAACGTGTTCCAATAGTACCTGACTCTTAGGAATTTGTGAGCATTTGTTTCACCACCAAAGTGACCCCCTGCATTACCAGAATGCAATTTAGCCAATACTTTTTTAGATTCTTCTTGTTCCGGGCAGTGTAACAATACACCATCAATTTTTTTTATGAAAAGCACATCATTAATTAATTGAAAAGGTGTAGATTTGAGCCTTAGTTCTATTCTATTTTTTGGGTCGATATGTTGGGGAGTAGTTACATGTATCAAGTGAAACTTAATATCATTATACCAATAATATGACACAGTTTTCGTACAAAAGATTTGTGTTTTTTCAAAAAATGTTTTGTCTGGTAAGACAGGTTCATTATCGAGTGGATTAACTGAATCAACAACTAATTTACAAAGACATTAACCTCTAAAAAACTGGGATGGTTTAATCTCGAGATCATATTCTTGAAGAGAGGTCATCCAATGAGCCCTCTTCTCCCCAAGATCTTTTAATTTGGACTAATAAATTTCTTACTACAGGGTACAGGACAATGACTTTAGTTCTAGATTTCAAAAGATAGGGTCTATAATGTTTTACCGAAAACAACAAAATCTTGTTGGTTGACTATAGGATAATTTAATTATGCTCCTTTAAAAACATAACTCATAAATGAGATGGGAATTTCATTATTATCATTATTTTTCTGGGTGAGTACTGCAACATATGATCTATCTGATGCAAATGTATAAAAAGTAAAGTCTTTGGTAAAATCAGGACTCATCAAGGATGGAGCTTTTGTTATAGCTTGTCTGATGGAATTAAAGGGATGGTTTTCCTGTGATCCCCATTTAAAAACAACATCCTCTTAATCATATTTTGCAGGGGTCTAACCATCTCGAAAAAACTAGGCACAAAACGTCTGTCAAAATTTATTTTACCAAGAAAATATTGCATAGATTTTTTGGACGATGGAGGAGAAAGATTGACTATGTCTTTTGTTCATTCAGGATCTATCATCATTCCATTTTTTGATACTATAAAGCCAATTATTTTTCCCTTATCAACAACAAAGATTGATTTCTTGGGGTTTAATGAAATGCCATATTTACGACAACATTCTAATACACTCCTCAGGTGACATAAATGATCTTTTTTATATTTTGAGAAGATGGTAACATCATCCAGATAAACAACCACTGATTGATTTATAAACACCCAAAAAGTGATATCCATGGCCCTTTGGAAAGTGTCCCCAACATTAATTAGTTTGAAAGGCATTTTACGATAAGCATAAGTGCCCCAAGGGGTCCGTAACGTAGTTTTAAGTTGATCTGATGGGGACATCGGGACCTAGTTGTATCCCGAAAAACCATCCAATAAGGATAGTCTTTCAGAACCAAATACCTATTGTAAGATCTATTCCATGGGATGAACATGGTAATTATCCTTATCATAGGCTCGGTTTAAGTTGCAGAAATCAACACAAAGACGGATTTCCCCGTTCTTCTTCCTTGCCATGACTAAGTTGGACACCCTTTGGGTGTGTCGAATAGGAAATATGATCTTAGCTATTAACAGCTTATTCAATTCCTTTTTTACCGTGGGCTCTAACTTTTGGTGCATATTTCTTAGTTTTTTGTTGAAATGGTTGGACTTGAGGCTTCATGGGGATTACATGTTGTATTATGTTTGGATCAAATGTTTTTAAATTGTCATAAGTCTAAGCAAATACATCTTTAAATTGTTATAAAAGTTTAATAAATGTTGATTTTTCTTGTTGTGTACATCCTTTGCCCAAATTAATGTCTTGAGGTTGATCATGTGTCCCTAAGTTTATAGTTTCATATTGCAGCGAGGAACTATTTGTCTTACAGTTAACTACTCCCTTAAATTTGTCATGTAAATCATAAAACTTTTCTAATCTAATGACAAATTTAGGAAAATAATTTACCATATCAGATGAACTTTCAGTCGAACGTGGATCTGATATTACTGTAAAATCGCGAAGATTTTCATCATGAGTGTTTTCTTCAATTACAGCACCTTGGAAATTGTCTTCCATATGCATAAAATTTATGACCTATTGATCATCGTCAAACACCCACCAATTGGTGATATTATCTTGAATTGATGGCCTGAAAATTAATTCAACAGAAAATGAATTAGGAAATAAATCTTCAGCAAGCAATAATTTTAATGCTACATTCACCAACAAATCTACTTCAGTATTACTAGCTCTAGGAATACAAATTATATTGAAGGAGAGAAATTTATTAATTAAGTTCCATACCTGGGTCTGGTAGTTTTTTAGATGAACAGATACACAATGAATATAATTTTTTACCTTCTTGACCACAATTTCAGAATCGCCAAATACGACTAGGAATTAGACATCAAGGTCAATGGCTTTCTTGAGTCCCTACAAGAGAGCTTCATATTCTGTTGTATTATTTGTGCAATCAAATTCTAATCTACAAGAAATGAATGTCTTATTACCTTTTGGATCTATCAATAAACATCCAACGTTGACTCCTTCCCGTGATTTAGACCCATCAAAGTATAAAGAGAAAATTCCATCATTTTCACAACTATTTAAAATATTCACAGCATGATCTGGGGCCATTACTTGAGTGCAGTCTGATATTTCAAATCGTTGACCAGGGTATGAAATAATGGATATTTCAGCAACAAAGTTCCCAAAGAAGGTATTCATACCTTGATCTTCTAATGCATTCACACTTGGGACAAAAGGTTCGTTTGGATCATTCATATCTGTGACTGTATATTTCACATAACGTTCCCTGTTGACCCTAAGTTTGTTTGGCTGACCATTGAGAGGAAACCACAAGTGAGACCAATCTGTGGAAAAATAACCATGAATTTTTTCAAACCAATCCCTACTGAGGAACATATAATATACTTATGGAATATCTGCTACTACAATGTCGATCACTTGACGCACCTTCGGATTAGATGATAACCTGATCAAAACATCTTTAAGCTCTCCAACCACGGTAACTTTAATTATATCTAGATGAATGATTTTCATATCATATGTCTTTACTTCATCATTGATTTTTTGACAAACTGACAAAGGCATCACATTCGATGAAGCTCCAGAGTCTACCATACAATTATGCATGTTTCTATTAAAGATTTCAAATTTCAATAGAAACGGTGGCACGTTAGACCTCTTTCATGGTGTAGGAGAAGGATTTGGGGGTTGATGATTTTTATATGTTGTGTCTGATGGTATTTTATCCATATTCTCTATGCTTTTATCTGGAGCATCCTTCTTTTTATTACTATTAATTTCAGTTGTGCTTTTGTCTGGAGAATCTTTCTTTTACTGCTACTGTTTTCAACTATGCTTTGTAACATTTTCCGTTGGATGTAGGGAAACTTAAGAAGCTCATAGATTGAAATATTTTCTTTTAAACTCTTGAAATCCTCAATAGGGTTGTATTGGATATCAAAGAAAGAAAAACTCTTTGACGCTTCAACCTGTTTCGTTTGTTTTGATGTTGCATTTTTGTTCATATTAGGTGTAGATTTGTTTTGATCTTTAGGATGAATTTTACTAAAGTTGGCTTGAAAAATGTTTTCATAAAAATGTCCATAAGATGGAGGGGATGAATCTTCTTCATTAGGTGTTCCCTCATTCTCATTTTCTACATCATTTTGTTGTTCAGGTGGGACATCAGAAGTATTATCAGCTCCAGTTAATAATGACTCCATAGTGTGGTATAATCCTTCTAAACTCAAACCTTTAGTCGGTGGGGTTGACCTATTGGGAGGATTTGGAAGTGGTCTTCTAAAAGGTGGTCGATAAGTTCCTTTACTAGAAGATCCTTCCTTTGAATCTCTTTTCATATCTACAACTTGGTTGGATAAATTTTGAAAGGCTTTCTGTAAACCTTCAATATCTATGGGTTCCTGATCTTTCTTAATTGAAGGAGGTTTGGTAAGAATTTCTATCTTCTTCTTGGAAGAAGAAGTTGATTCAGTTTCAGGATTTGTGTTATCCTTCAAGATGAGCATGTCCTTTTAAATGAGAACTATTTCTTCAAAAGCTTCTAACAATGTATTCTTTTTGGACCTTTTAACACACATGGTTGTGGTATGATGTAAATCTTTAGCATAATAAGAAACAATCAAATTTTTTGCAGGCATAGAATCAGCATGTATCTTGTTTTTTAGTGTAAGAAATATTTGGTTAAAGTATTTAACCTTTTCTTTGGGATTCATATTCATATTGGATAACTCCATGACTAATACTTCAGGAGATTTATCATCCCCTAATTTTTCTAAGAAAAAGTTTTCAAATCTATCCCAAGACACAATAGTTTGAGTTTGTTGTGTGAAGGACCATGTGGAGGCATTCCCTTTGAAGGTATATGGAAATATCCTACATACGACATCTTCATGTTCTACATTTCTAATCCTAACAACCAACACAATTTCTTTATACGATCTCCTGCTAACTATTTAAAATTGGGATCAAAATTGGGTAACCATTTTTCAAGATGCTTAGGTAAAGGATGTTGGGGTCTTAGTACGGCCAGAACATCTTGGTCAAGCCAAGGCCTAGCAGGATTATTCTGATTATCCATCTGGGTTGAAGTCTATGAATTATTTGAAGTTTGAGATTGTTCAGAAGATGAATTGTCTTCTTCAGAGGATTCTCCTCCTGAAGGAGGTGGAGAAGAATCCGGTGGTGAAGGAGGAAGTCCAGATCCCCCAGCACCTAGAATGATGTCTTCTCATGTATTATTCAAGATATCATGCAATGCATAATTTGGTGTACCAGTGGAAAGAGTATCTTCCTTTGATTGGAAAAATCAAGGGGTTGATGTAATTGTTCACCAAACTGTCTAAGTCTGTCCAATGTGTCTTGGGTTCTTATTATTGATTGACGATAATTTTGGATAATCTCTTGTATATCAATTCCATGAGGAAGTGGTGTTGCAGGTTCGACAGGAATAATAGGCTGGGCTTCAGACATAGTGGTTGTATCGGGTATAACAGTGGAGTCTGAGTGACTACGAGTTATAACTAGAGAGTGATTATTAGGAGGTGTCTTTCGACCCCCTCGTGCCATTAATATCCATTTGTCCCTCCTTCTCACACCATTTTTTAACGGGCATATGTGAAGACACCGTCAACTGTGAAGGAAAGCCTGTTTTGAGGTTGTCTAAGTAACCTAAGTTTTTTGGGATGACTCACCCGCACGGATTTTACAGCTTCATTGGCCGATAAAGGGATCTAATCTAAACTATAAAATAAAATAACTAACTAATTACCTAATATGTACATTTAATTTCTAAATATATACAAAGTGTACAAAAATACAGATTGTAAGATTTGCGAGAAACCTTAGAAAACTAATGTTATAAAAGATAACCAAATCTCAGGCAAAATGTAAAAAAGATATAAGATTAATTACTAATCTACTTTTACCTATGAAAAGAGAAGAAAAGAAAAGAGTGAATGTAGATGATAATAATCTGACTTAGATAAACAAATTATTAAGTTTAAAGGTGAATCTACATTCACAAATCAAATAACAAAAGAATAAAAAGTATACTAACCTAGAACTGGCCAGTGTTTAAGAGAGAAAATTGTGGTTGTATCTTTTTGTGCCAAGTTGCTCCTAAAATATGCTTGTTAAGAGAAATTTATAGTAGACAATTGTATAATTCTAAGACTATGAAAATGTCAAGTGAAAGTCACTTCACTTTAATAATACAAGTTTCCTTCATACTACAGAAAGAACAAGATCCCTCTTTTAAGATCCCTGTTCTGATCTATAACCTGATTAAGACGAATTCGCAAGTAAGGGATGTTTGTATAATACTTATGGATCCACGCTAAACATTCATGACAACACGCAGGTTCCAGATTCAAAAGTAATCGTTGGCGGTCTGAGTCTGGGAACTTTTATTGTATCGTCTTCGCCTTTAAATTGGCTCGAATTCCTGTGAATCCCTCACAGTTTTGGAGGAACAGGGGAAAATTAGAAACAAATTCGTACTTTGGATGACTATATTCTGATGAGTCTAGACTTGTAGTTTCAACAAATTTTAATCTTCTATTATGATCATTTGAATAGGATCATTCCTATGTTTATGTTTATTCCTTATCATCTTAGATAGCATTTGACCATTTCTTTTGTTTTGCAAATCAACTTCACTAACCTCCTACAAATGCTTAATTTGTTTATCTTATTCTTTATGCTTCTTCCCAGCTGCTGACTTCACAGACTGTGACTAATAATCAACATTTAAAGATTGATTTTTCAAATGACTGAGCATGGTTTCTAAGGGTTTCCTGGATACGAACTTAGATCTTTTGGGTGCCAATCTAGTCGCAACAAAAACCTCTGTTCAGGCATCAAATAAAACGATAGTGTCATTTTGAATCGAGATTTCAATTCGAAAAATGTGAGATGAATTAGGCAAATTTTTGGGAGAGACAGGCGCCTCGAGACCCAGCGTTAAATTGATGATGGGGTTAAATTGAGGGGTTAAGAACTCATTTCTTATCAGAAAACCCTACCAAGTGTCCCCTGTGCTAACCAAATGGAATTGGAACAATATGAGAATTAGGTCGTGGTGAAGCAAACTGGTCTCTGGGTTAGGGTTTGGCCTTTGATAAAACTTCGACATTTTTTGGATGATTTTAAGCAAGTAAACGGGTAAGTTCAAACTAAATCCCTGAAACACCATTAACAACCGTATGTGGAACATGAACTCTAAGCCATAGCGTCCTTCACAGGTGATAAATTTCTTTATAATCAACAATAAACTATGCCAACATGTGTTAAACAATTCTAACAGCATACCTTTTACAGAATATTTCAACCCTTTGGATACCAACAGAGATTTCCATGGAATATTGGCTACCTTCACGTTCTTAAACCACTTGTCGCCTTCCTAAGGAAGCCTTGTTTCTTTAGCTATGAATTCCTTTGTGACCTGTATCTAAATATCCCCAATTTTTGCTTTAGTGCCATCAAAATTCCTGGAAACTTCTAAATTAAAACCACTGAATGACTGGATAAACTCCAACCAATTGACTATTGTTTGTGGAGCCTGATTATCTTCATGATTCAGAGGTCTTTGTTTTCAGCCGTTTTTATACCCCATGAATACTTTACACCCCGAGAGAATGTACATTCCTCCACGCGGGGGAGTGTAGAGGGGGGTTACTCCCTCTGTAGGGTCTGGGGAAAGCAGGCCCCCAGTGGGGGTTCGAGGGACAGCATTCCCCGATGGGGGTTCGGGGGGAAAACCCCTGAAGGAAAAATTGCCTTGTAAATGTATATTGTAATTTCATTGTAAATCTGGACCTTTCATTATAAGGTCACAGATCTGACGGTAGAAGTTATGTTAGGGTTTTTTTCCCTAGAAGAAAACCCTCTTTTATGGGGGAAATGTATTGTGGCTATGTATTATTGTGAATATTGTATTCTAAGAGAGGAGACCGTGAGAGAAAGAAGAGGAAGTTACAATTTGTGTGTTGTAGGTTGTATCCCTTCATTTGTTAGATAATAATAAAGGAAGGACATGGAAATTTCTCTGGTGGACGTAGCCCACATTGGGTCAACCACGTATATCTGTGTCTCTATTGTATTGTGTATATTTTTTGTTTTATTTCCACATTTGTTTTATTTTATTACTCTACGATCTTATTTTTATAACAACTGGTATCAGAGCAAAAGGTAACTCGCAGGAAAAGAGGTTTTCTGGTTCAAGTGGGATAAATGGTGGAAGATGGAAAGTTTAGGGTTGAGAAATTTAATGGCCAAAACTACAAGTTATGGAAGATGCAGATGGAATATTATTCATATCAGAAGGATCTATTCCTACCATTAGGTGGAATAGCAAAGAAGTTGATGGCCATGAAGGACAAAGAATAGGATGTTGTTGAAATAAAGGCACTAGGAATGATATGGCCGAGCCTGACAGCATGGGTGGCTTTCAATATTTCGAAATAAAAGACAACGAAGGAGCTGATGGATGCATTTGATAAACTATATGAAAAAATCTCGACATCCAATAAGGTATTTCTAATGAATATATTATTTAATATGAAGATGTCAGAAGGTGGGTCTATTGCAGATCATTTAAATGAATTTAATACAGTTACTAATCAACTAAGTTCTGTAAAAGTGGAGTTTATGATGAGGTCAGGGCTCTTCTAATATTTTGCTCATTTCTAGAAAGCTGGAACGACTTGGTCATGGTTGTAACTCTGTCTCTAGTTCAAATACTTTAAAATTTGATGATGTTGTTGGTGTTATCCTTAGTGAGGAAATGCGACGGAAAAGCACAGGTGAGACATCGGGTAATGCATTGAAAATGGAGAACAGGGGAAGACAAAAGGATAGAGGAAAGGGCTCAAGGAACCGCGGGAATTCTAGGAAGGGCATATCCAAATATAGAATGGAAAAGATAGAGTGATGGAATTTTGGGAAGAAAGTACATTTGAAGTAAGATTGTAGATCTCCAAAGAAACAAAGAGATGGACATCAGGAGAAAAATCAGGAAGAAAATGTAACATGTGATGTGTTACAAGATCCTTTGATTCTTTCTGTAGATAACATTTATGAGTCTTGGGTAGTAGATTCAGGGGATTCATTTCATGCCACACCCCATAGGAAACATTTTCTAGATTATGTTCAAGGTTATTTTGGATAGGTTCATTTGGGTGATGATGACCATGCAAAATTGTTGGAATGGGAAAGGTAAAAATAAAGCAAAGCAATGGAAACCAATGGTTGTTGACAGAGGTAAGACATGTTCCAGATCTAAGGAAAAATATAATTTCAATAGGGAAATTGGCAAGTGAAGGTTGTATATCCATAAAGTGAAGGTTGTATATCCATATTTATAGATAAGGTGTGGAAGGTCACCAAAGGATCATTCGTGATAGAAAAAGGAGAGAAGGTAGGTACATTGTATTTATGTACTGGTAATACTAGCTCTTATATGTATTTAGCTTATATAGGAGTGGATACAAAACTGTGGCATCATAGGGTTGGACACATGAGTGAGAAGAGGATGCAGATACTTCACAAAAGAAATTTGTTTCCAGATCTTAAACAAATTGATTTGGATTTCTATGAGCATTGTGTTTATGGAAAACATAAGAGAGTCATATTTCTCAGAGTCAGAAAAGAAAAGAAGAGTGAAAGGTTAGAGATTGTGCATACAGATGTATGGGGACTAGCTCAGGTATCATCTCTGGGTGGCTATCATTATTATGTTACTTTTATTGATGATGCAACTAGAAAAACTTGGGTTTATTGCATTTGACAAAAATATGATGTTTTTGATACTTTTTAAGAAATGGAAAGCTTTGGTTGAGAATGAGATAGGAAAAAGGTTGAAGTGTCTTAGATCAGACAATTGAGGTGAATATTGCATCATGGAGTTTGATGATTTTTTTTTTATACCATGGGATTTGTAGAGAGAAGACAGTTCTAGGAACACCACAAGAAAATGGTGTGTCAGAAAGGATGAACAGGACAAACATAGAGCATGCAAGGAGTATGAGATTGCATGTCGGTTTTCTCTTACATTTATGGGCAGATGTTGTAGATATTGTTGTTTACTTAATAAACAAAGGACCTTCAAGCTCTTTGGATGGTAGAATTCCAGAGGAGGCATGGACAAGTAAAAAGGTAAACTATTATTTTTTGAATACTTTCAGTTGTGAATCATTTGTCCATATTGATAAAGAAAATAGAACAAAGATTGAGGAAAAATCCAAGAGGTGTACCTTTATCGGATACAGTTTTATTGATTTTGGTTATTTCTTATGGGATTATGAAAATAGCAAAATCATTATGAGTAGAGATGTCATATTCAATGAGAAGGTCATGTACAAAGATCAGTTGCAGGGAAAGAAATGGGAAAAAGAAAAACCAGAATACACAGTGCTTGATGAGATCATTAAAAACAAAATTCCAAAGGTACCAGAAAATAAAATGTACAACAACAGGATCAACAGGTACATCATACTCATGCAAGTGTTGTTAGAAGATCTACCAAGTTAAGTAGACCCCCTGAATGATACTCTCCTTCATTGTATTATTTACTGTTGACTGATTCCGGTGAACCAGAATGTTATGAAGAGGCAATGTAGGTAGACACTAAAAAGAAGTGGGAGCAAGGAATGAAAGAGGAAATGGATTCCCTGGTAAATAACCAGACTTGGTATTTGGTTCAGTGGCCTACAGAAAAAAGGGCATTATAGAATAAATGGATTTACAAGTTGAAGGAAGAATATGGAGGCAAAAAGCCGTAGAAGGCTAGACTTGTTGTAAAGGGGTTTGCACAAAAGAAAGGTATAGATTTTGAAGAAATATTTTCTCTTGTTGTTAAAATGACTTCAATTAGGACTATTTTAAGTCTTGTGGAAGTAGAAGATTTGCATCTTGAATAGTTAGATGTAAAAACAACTTTTCTCCATGGGGATTTGGAGGAAGAGATTTATATGCAGTAGCCACAGGGGTATGAGGTCAAAGGAAAGGAGAATTTGGTATGCAGGTTGAAGAAGAGTTTGTATGGCCTAAAGAAGGATCCAAGGCAGTGGTATTTAAAGTTTGACAGGTTTATGATAGAACAAGGTTATAGTAGATGTCATTCTGATCACTGTGTTTATTTTAAAAGGCTATAAAATGGAAGCTATATTATCTTGTTATTATATGTAGATGACATGATTGTTGCAGGGTCTAATATGCAAGATATAAATGTTCTCAAGAAGAAATTAGTTAATTCATTTGCAATGAAGGATTTGGGTGCTAAAAATAAAATCCTTGGTATGAGAATAACAAGAGACAGGAAAAATCACAAATTGGAATTGTCTTAGGGTGAGTACATAGAGAAGGTGTTGGAGAGGTTTAGAATGCAGAATGAAAAACCAATTAGTACACCTTTGGCCAGCCATTTCAAATTAACTAAGGAAATGTGTCCCAAGAGCCATTTCAAATTAACTAAGGAAATGTGTCCCAAGACACGGGAGGAGATCGAATACTTGTCCAGGGTGCCTTATTCATTAGTAGTTGGAAACTTGATGTATACAATGGTTTGCACAAGACTAGATATTTCACATGCAGTGCGAGTTGTGAGAAGGTATATGAACAATCCAAGTAAGGAAAATTGGGAGGAAGTAAAGTGGATTTTCAGGTATTTGAGAGGTATTGCTGCTCATGCATTATTTTTTGGAGGTTCAGACACTCTTCTACAGGGATATGTTGATTCAGATATGGCAGGTGATAAAGATAATAGGAGGATCACCACAAGGTATGTTTTTACTATAGGTGGAACAATAGTAAGATGGATTTCAAAACTACAAAAGGTTGTTTCACTTTCAACAACAGAGGCAGAGTATGTTGTTTCTATAGAGGCTAGTAAAGAAATGATTTGGTTACAAAGGTTTATGGAGGAATTGGGAAAGAAGCAGGAGAATAGCAGGTTGTACTCTGATAGTGAAAGTTCCATTCATATTGCAAACAAATCAGCCTTCCATTCAAAGAATAAGAATATACAGCTCAGGTACCATTTCATACGATCCGTCTTGGAATATGGACATTTGAAGTTGGAAAAAATACACATTAGCCAGAATCTTGCAGACATATTAACAAAGGGAGTAACTAGGAAGTAACTGAGTTCCTGCTCAGTTTCAGTTGGTCTTCAAGAATGAAGATGAAGATGAGAAATTTTACAGGTCCAACAAGGATCATAGTCCAACATATACAACAGCGGTGGAGTTGTTGAGATCAGTTTCCAAGTGGGAGATTGTTGGTTGTGGAACCTGATTATCTTCCTAATTTAGAGGTCTATTTTTTCATCTTTGTTTATACCCCATGAATACTTTACACCCTGGAATAATGTAAATTTCTCTACGTGGGGGAGTGCAAAGGGGGTTACCCCCTCTGTGGGGTCCGGGGGCTAGGGGGGCCCCCGACGGGGGTTCATGGGTGAAGCTCACGAAGGAAATTTTTCCTTGTAAATGTATATTATAATTTCAATGTAAATCTGGATTGTTCATTATAAGGTCACAGATACGACGGTAGAAGTTATGTTAGGGTTTTTTTCCCTAGAAGGAAACCCTCTTTTATGAGGTAAATGTATTGTGGCTATGTATTATTGTGAATATTGTATTCTAAGAGAGGATATTGTGAGAGACAGAAGAGGAATTTATAGTGGGTTTGTTGTAGGTTGTATCCCTTCATTTGTTGGATAATAATAAAGGAAGGAACTGGAAATTTATCTGGTGGACGTAGCCCACACTGGGTGAACCACATATATCTATGTCTCTATTGTATTTTTCATCTTCTATGATTTATTTCTGCATTTGTTTTATTTTATTTCTCCGCGATCCTATTTTTCTAACACCAACCTGGGAAAGTTTACCCATAGTGTCGTCATTGGATAACAAGGTTTTTGGGTCATTCAAATCTATCCTAACTACGGGAGCCATAAACTCGAAGGAGGTAAACCAAAAAACACAGAGATAGTTTTCATGAAGGAGAGAACTCTGGAACCGTAACAAACCAAACCCATAAACAATGAAAGAAATCAAACAATCATACCTGGAAATAAACAAACGCTTGAATATTCGAGGAATACCTACCATTATCACCCACTCCAGGTTTTGATTAACTCTAATCAACCAGAGGACAAAGAGGTATGAAGCTAAACCCATGAAACCCTCGCGGCTTTCCACGAGATACTACCTTATTTCGAGGACATTAACACCAGGCAAGGTAATAATTTGTATGACATCCAAGAGGTCAGTCCATGTTAATTGAACATTACTAATGTCGTGTCTTGATATGACATCGGTAGGTTTCGAAGTAGTAATGTTGAGACCGTTTAAAGAGGCTAGTTTCTAATGAAACCTCATTCACCCATGTTAATCGGTATTTTAATTCAAGGTTTTAAATCAAGATCGATATCCAAGTTCATAAGTTTGTTTAAATCTAGCTCAAAATTTCTAGAATTAGTTTGTAAGAGGTGGATTTATTTATGTTGTTTCAACATGATTCGTACATCTTCCAATTAAACATATTTCAATAATCTTCTTATTTAGACTTTAGATTGGTTAAATCAAACAAACATTATTTTTCAACTCATGTAAAGGGATACAGTCACAAGAATTTGATCAATGATTTGCACAAAAGAGAACTTCAATTTCATGCTTCACAGTCATGAAATTGAAGGGGGGAAACGATAAAAAATATACCACACATATTATCATGAAAATGATAAGAATTCAAACAAGACTGATAGGCATCAACAATCATACCTTTGTATAAAAGAAAATCAAACAATCAGACGCATAGAGACATACTAGGCAGTGAGTATAAGAAGCGATTTTATATTTCAAGGGACAATGAAAAACAAGATGTTAGTTGGGTTGCCAATAGGGAGCTAGAGTATTAGAAAATTGAATTGCAATTGGACAGGAAAAAATAGTGTCAAGTTGCACTCAATGAAATTCCCCCTAAAATTCTCATTATTCCTACAAACGTTCTTAAATAAATGGAGTCTTGCCTCAAATAGTGGAAGAATAGATTCCATGGAGCTCTTCAAGGAAATTCTTGGGAGGTCAAGAGTTATGTTAAGATATGGAAACACATAGAAACTATAGCATAGGAATGCCACCTTCCTTCTTTTTGATCTAGGGGATAAATTATTTCCTTAGTACAAGTGTTATAAGAGTCAGTGGGTTGTATTTCCTCCAATACGAAAGCTATAAGAGCTCTCCCCATGATCAATGAATTAGCTATAAAAAGATTTATTGAGGCTCCTACTAGGGACAAAATGATAATTAAGAGCATACTTCCTAAAATGGAGAGACATGAGAAAAGGATAAACAAAAGCATCACATTGTATAGCTATTATTTTCAACTACATACATTTTCTCATAATGAAACAATTTTCTTGTGTTTTGAGGCATGTGAGAACTTTGTGAGAAGGTGGATAAGGGAAAGATAATAATATTCATCAAGTTATATGAGAGGTCATCTTATAGATCAAAAGTTCAAACAACCCAAACAGGAAGGCTAACGGTCAAATGGAGTGTCAAGTTAGTCAAAAGAAGTCAAATCCTCTTAGAGGAAAATAATACAATGTTAGAGATAACCAATAGACAAGGAGGGGAAACAAACAACCACCCAAGTGTCCCAAGTTCATATGTTTCCTCCCTCTTATTCTTTTCTATAAATCATAAGGATTCAAATTGTAAAGGGATTTTTGCTTGGAATCTTGTATAATTTTCTAAAAAGTGTTAATGAATGAGAAGCCATTTCTAGCCAAGCTTTTTGGAAATGAGTTTAAGCTCTAGAATGTTTGGTTTGTAGAAATGTTTCTATTGATTTACTTAATTTTGGAATTATATAAACATATGCTTTTACAGTGTAGGTTTTTCTCACTTATAAGTAACTTGTTTATTTATTTTATCTCACATATTACTTGTCTATAGCCTTTAAGAATGGTATTGTAATACTACTAGGTATTTGGATTATTATTTTATCTGCTTAAGTAACTTTTAATAAAATTTTAAAGCAGTAAAATATTTGGTGCTACATTTATTACATCAATTTGTTAGATAGCCTGGGGATCATCCCGCATATTGCATATCTTATTAGTTGTATTTCATTTTAATGTATTCAAAATGTTACATAAATGGTGGATTGGGCCAAAACTATTCAGATAATAACAAAACTATCTAAACATAGCAAAGCCATAAACCAAGAAGGTTCCCTTTTCCAAACAATGTAAGGTATAGTTGGGACCTTTCATTGAGGAGAATCTACATCGATTGCATAACGTCATTCAACCATATCAACACATGGTGAGGAAGATGAAAATGCTACGATGAACATGTTGAGCCTCTCTCAAGGATACGACCATCCATTAGGTGATGATGATGAACATGTTAGTGCTACTCACTCAAATCATCAAGCAACACAAGAGAATATGGAAGTTGTTTCATCATCTTGACCACATATAGATTATGTAGAACAAATTCAATTTGACATCGTTGGATTGAATATGATTGAAGGTTGTCAATCAATGGGAAGCATCAATGAAAAATTGGCATTGCCAATCCAAGTACCCTGTCCTGAGTGGTTAGTGAAATCCACGACGAATATAAATAGAAATAGTGTTACCATCACTAATGAAGAAAGCATCAACACACCTTCATTACTAGATAATTTGAACAACAATAAAGTTGTCCATTATTATGTGGATTTTGGAGGTATGGAAGAACATAATGGAGGTGATGAAGAACCAAATCAAGAATCCATTGATGAAGAGTCACAACTCCCATATGATCCTTATAATCAGTAAAATTTCAAACCATTACTTAGACAATTTCTAACTCTGCCAATGGAGAGTGTGTCGGGAAAAGTAGGGATAGGAATATCATATTTTATTTGATTAAGAAAGAGTTCATAGTTACTAACTTCATAGGATTGCACCATACTCTTGGATGAGGTAGAAAAAAAGGAAAAAAGAGATGTTAGAATTGAAAGAAAAGAAGAAGGATCTTGCAAATAAGAAGAGGCCGGAAAGGATTCTTGTACAAGAACAAAGAAAAAAAGCAAGGCTTAAAAAATAAAGATAAAGGAAATAAAAAGAGAACTAAAAAACATTGGCAAGGCATGAAAAATAATAACGTCAGTCGTTGCAAAAAATTCAAAAAGAGCAAGAGAGGGAGGAGCTTTACATGACTACAAATGAGCTTGAACAAAGGAGAATGTTGACCAATTTAGTGGATCAAATTGCAGAAAATACAATTTCTCAAAAGACTTGATAAACATTTAGATCCCCCTCTATCTTCCATTTGCAACACCTCCCCCCTCTCTTCCTACTAGTTCAGGGGGCAATCTAGTATTTCTTTTCCAACATATTCAATTATGTTGGGGGTATTGAGCACAATTCATAACTATAGTTTCCATATTCTTCCTTGGATGAAAGAAAGAAACTGACATGAAGTAAATTTAGGAAACTCAACCTATGTGGATCAAGAAAACATAGGAAACTCAACATACTCTGGCTATGAATATACTCATCCTCCTCAAGCATGACGATGTTTTCTATTCAAGCTAACCATGTTGAATGTAGATTTTGTTACATAGGCATTTTTTTGGTTTACCCTATTTTTCCTTAGATGCAAGCTAAAGTATTCATTAGTATGTCTTCAAAGCCAATTTATAAGGGTATATAATTAATTCATTGGTCCTTCTTTCCTCTCAAATTCAAAGGATTATATTCAAAGAATGCTAATATAAATCAAAGTTTTTTTTTTCACATCTAGTTTTCTATGTCCCATACTAAAATACGGTTGGCACAACTCCATCACACATCTCTTAATTACAACCCAAACAACATGTATATACCAAACATCTACTCATTATACACACCCAAACAACGTATTGATTATTGAAATAATGAAAGGATGCAATTAATTGATACATAATGCATAATGGTATAGATATTGCACATCCCCAAAGATAATATCTATCCATACTAACGTCAATTTCATTTTGATAATACTTGGGGAACTACAAATGGATGACCAAAATGAACCAGTAAGTGTTAAATAAGGGAGGTACATAACCTAAAAACATATTATGATATTAAAGAGGTTACTCAAACATATTTGCAAATGAGTTTGAAACTATTAATAGACTAAGGAATAGATGAATGAGGATGCAAAACAAGAATATCAGGGTATGGATGAGGTTAATCAAAATTACTCCATAGGATCTCCACATCAAGTGTTGACAAATCACTCCATGTGAGATTACAAAGGGAGCCTTAAAATATGCCATGTGAATGAAGTCATATTAGTTGATGGATATGTAGTAAGAGTTTGGTTGGAAGGGAACTCCAATAGTGAGACAAGGCATACTGGTATTAAGCACACTCACATGTATTCCCATGGTAACATGAGGCATAGAATCCTAAGGCTTTCCTACATACATTCCCAAAGTGTCATGAGATTGAGATGATATTGGATATTGAGACATGACTATGGTAACATGATTTTTGGGTGAAGAAATCATGTTCTTGATCAAAGTGATTGATTAACAATGTACTGAAGTAGTGTTGGAGGAAGAAGGAATTGAAACTAACAAAGTGTGCATACAAAGAGGTTTAAAGAGATGATAAAATATACACTAAGGCTTAATGGGTTGGAATATTGATGAATTACATTTGAGTCACTATCCTCATCCTATAGTTTTTCACCTAGAAGGTGTTTTGGTACTATCCAAGTGATGGGGATCTTATAGGAACTACTAATACTAGAGAATTCGAAGCCAAGGCCCATCCTTCTATGATAAAACATACAATTGAAAGGTAACATAAAACCTTCTTCTTTTATGGTACAATTTTAAAATCTAAAGAGATATGCAAATTCCAAACCATTTGCTATGATAAAACATACAATTGAAAGGTAACATAAAACCTTCTTCTTTTATGGTACAATTTTAAAATCTAAAGAGATATGCAAATTCCAAACAATTTGCATGTTGAAAAGATAAATTAAAAAGATGAAAGAAAAAAGGAGCATCAATCCCACTATGACTGCAAAAAGAGTGTAGAGAATAATAAATAAATTAACCCAAGGATAAACATGTGAAGGGGAATCTGGACCAAAGTCATCAAAGGGAAGATGTAATGACATCCTTATGGAATAATTTTAAATCTAAATTGAACCCAAATCCTTAAGTTGACATAATTTTACTCCAAAAAGATTCCTAAAGCATGATGGGCAAGCGAATATGCCCAAATTGAAGCCAAAAAACCCTATGAACATGTCCAATAATATTTTTTTGTAATCAAGGAGAAAAATGGCATGTTTTAAGTTGTGTAAGTTTCCCTAAATAAGAAAAAGAATATTTTTACCTTTAGTCAAATAGGCATGAATGATCAATCTTATAGATGAATGCAAAGTCTTAACACTATTTGCATGTAACATTAGCAAGGAGACAACCACAACCAATAAACCAACAAGAAAGAAAACAAACAACAAGTGTGCAATAAAACATGCAACCAACAAACATTTGGTTGGAATCATTCCTCCTACAACAATATCTCAATTGTAGTTCTTGGTATCAACTACTTCACTTACTTCAATGCAACTTCCCTCATTGGTAATCCTAATCTCTATGGACCATATTTGGGACCTTTCCCTGGATTCTACTTTCCAAAATCCAAACATGCAATTACCAACATGAAAGAAAACCCTTACTATCATGTAAGAAAACCCACAACAATTACCAACACTTACATGCATGCAAGCAAATAAAAAAACAACAAATATTTTGTTGGAAGCATTCCTAAAGAGATTGAATGCATCCTAAGCATAACATAGGTGGATTTCTCCCACAAAAATATCTTGGGTCTATTTCTTGGTAACAACCAGTTCAGTTACTTCAATTCAACTTCCTTCATTGGCAAACTTGAGCTCTATGGACCATATTTGGGACCTTGTAAGGACCTATCTTTATCAACACAAGCTCAAATCAGAGGTCGATTTTATTCAATTTTAAAGTTGTTTTTGGTTATAAGGATTCTTATTTCCTCCATGGCCTTTGAAATTGTTGTTATTATTAAGGCAAGGGCACTAAAAAAGGAAAATGCTTGAAGGCAATGGAAGCTGACTACATTCCAAACGCGATATTTTTTCTATGAAGATGTCCTAGAGAGCTTGAAGGAAGAAAACATTATATGAAAAGGAGGAGAAAGAATAGAATACAAAGGTCTAATACCCAATGGAGCGGAGGAAGTTGAAATGAAAAGGAACACAAACCCATGCCAGAAAAAAGCTAGCAACAATTACTAGCATCAAAGAAAACAAACAATTATCCACAAATTACCAACATGCAAGCAAACAATGAAGCCCAAATGCAAGTAAACCCACATGTAGAGAAGTGCCAAACAAATTTCCATGAATAATTTACTGTGTTGAAAAACAGAAAGGGTCATAGGATGGTCGGATTAAAATCCTACCACAAAAACAGGGGGTCTACACTCAGTCAACCTATGACATAACACGTGTGTTCATGGGATATTAAAGAATATATTTAATTTCACTAGATATTAATAAATACCTCCCAAAATTATTTTGTTGAACCCCCTCCCAATACATCTTTCTAATTAAAAAAAAAAAAAAAAAAACTATTCTTATCAGATACCCTTTTTAATAAACCCCCAATACATATAAACTACCCCATACCCACCCACCCGCCATAAATACCTACAATAGATTGACTCTATTTTTCACAATTTTCAAACTCCCTTTATGGATGAAAGTGATAAGATATTGGTCAAAAAGTAGAATCCTCCGCACACACAAATTGTTCCCTTCGCCCCAATACAGATTCTCTTTACAACTCCACAGTTAAACCCTCCATCATTTTCCTACCACAACAATTGGCATAAGAAAAACAGGGTTATAAATTTTCATTATATAGGAAATAACCTAATTGTGGAGATATGGAAACCATCAACTACCTTCACGTTTTTCATGGGTGTAGAGAAGATGAAAGCCATCTCAAAAATTCCACAAGTTGCCCACATTCCTGGGCTCCAAACCAAAAACCATAACAGATTGGAACGAGTGATCCAGATTATTTTTGGGACGAAATGACAACGGAGATATAATAAAGAAATGTACAGAGATATCTCAGATATCCAATAATATAACATAAATATATAATATATGAAACCATAAACACAGAGATACAATAATACACGATTTCTATTAAATTTGAGCGAAATGTACAAAACTGTAGAAATACATAGTGAAAGACTCGCTATAATGGTGTCATCTTATCTCTGAGAAGAGATGTGATAGATACTCACATTCGCAAGAAAATGATTACAATGAGGCTCTAAAAACATTTTTAACATAAAGAAAATCCAAAACCCTAACCCCGGAAGATGAAAAGCCAACAGTTTTGTGGACCCCGTTTTGGGTTGTTTGGTGTATCAACTTCCAGGGGGGCATAAATCTGGCATACGATCTCTTTTAGGGGCACACAATAGCTCGTTGGAAAGGTATCGTCGAGTAGATTAATTTTGGGGGCTCATTCAAATCATTTTCTTATCATTGAGGTGCTCGATCCCGAAAAATCTTCATTTAGACCCTCTAAATGGGCCTGAAAGTTTAGGAACCGAAAAACTGCTAAAAATAGTAAATTGCCAGAAGACTATTTGGAGCCAATTGGAATAGGTGGGTGGCCAATGATATCCACCTGGATCAATTCTTCCTCCTTAGGAATCAATGGTCTCCATTTCGTTGAGTTCCTAGGGAGAGGGAAAAACATTTGTTGAATCTGCATCGTGACGAGTTGCTTGCCTTGTCGAAGAAGTTGCATTGCTTAACTTGTTGAAAGATGTTATGACCTGTGGATGGAAGGGTTGGACATTTTTAACCAGTATGGATACATGATATGACTGTGTGTAGAACAAATGCTTGTTCTTTTCTTCAATCTTGTCAACCTGTTTCTACTGGACATAAGGTGCTTGCATTGAGGCTGCAGTGGTTGCGATGTTGTTTTGTTCACCTTTTGAATAGACTATGAAGAAGCTAAATTTTGTAGTATGATATACTACCTTGCGGAATTGTTTAGGTGGGACAGTAGTCGGAACTACCTTTGGTATCCTGTAGAGATGACCCTCTAGAGTAATAATGACACTAAGGGGTCGAGACTCATAGATATCATGACACTTCCACATATATGGTTATCCCAAGAGAACATCACACACATCCAGCGGGGAAACATCACATAATACCTCATCCTTGAAGGGTTGGATGCCATATGACAATCGACACTGTTGGTTGACACAAAGATCTCATCCCTGGCAAAGCCACTTGATTTTGTATAGTTGTGGGTGTGGTGTTGTCGACAATCCCAACTATTTGATGACCTCTGCTGAGATGAGGTTCTTATAGCTTTCGCTATCAACAATAAAATGCAGCGGGGTCCCCTTCACCCACATCTGTGAATGAAAAAGGTGCTCCCCCTCTTTAGGATCTGTTGGTTCTTCTGGTTGAATTGTTTTGGTTGCGACAATAGCAGTGGGGTCTCCATTGATGATATTTCTTGTACCAGTATTTTCTAAATAAAATTATGAATCAGGGTTCGACTCCTTGTTTTTTATCTTGGCCACCAATGACTGTTTTGAGCGACATTCATTGGTGGTGTGCCAAGGGATTTTGTGGAAATCGCACCATTTTCCAGTGTCCTTCTTCATCTTTTTGTTACCCTTCTTTCCTGTGGCTTCGACTGGTTTTCTGAAGGCTGGTTGTTAGGGTCATTTTTACCATACTTTGGTTGTTGCAGATTTGCAGACCCAAACTCCTGGTTGTTTTGGTGCGCAAGGTATGGAAGGTATTGGTGAACTCTGAAACTGCTTGGCCCCTCTCTTGCTGCAGTGTGGTCCATTTCATGTACTAGTCATCATAGTTTCCAATAGGGTAATATTGGTCCTTGACTGCATCAACAAAAAATTCCCAAGTGGGCTCGACCCCATATATTCCAGACTCCTCTATGGAACTTTTCTCCTAGTAAGTTTCCCACCAATGTTTGACATGGGGGAGAGCCTTAAGGAGTGCGAAGGTGGTCTTTTCCCTGTCAGATAAATTATGAATAGAGAAATAACCTTCTAGCAGATTTAACCATTTTTCTAGGGAATTTGCATCTATTTGTCCTTCAAATATGGGAATATTAAAATTAACTTATACCTTGAAAGGTGAGGTGCCTCCAAAGTGGCTACTTGATGAAGACACGCATGTTTTTATCAGTAGACATTGAAGGATGTGGGAAAAAATCTCCATCATTTCGTCCCTCTATTGCATGAGAGCTTGCTCAAGCAACAGGTTAATAGAATCGTATGCTCTTTCGTTTTTATTTTCTTCTTCCATGGAGGGTTTCTTAGGCATGAGAGAGAAATTTTCCTAAAGAGAGACAAACTCGATACCCAACTTGCTATACTTGGACCTTGTCGGGGACATGCACTGAAAAAATGATTAAGAGTAGCTTGCTCTGATACCACTGATCCAGATTATTTTTGGCATGAAATGAGAGTGGAGATATAATAAATAAATGTATAGAGATATCTCAGATATCCAATAATATAACAGAAATATATAAGAGATGCAACCATAAACACAGAGATATAGTAATACACAATTTCTATTAATGAGTAAAATGTACAAAACTGTAGAAATACAGAGTGAAAGACTCGTTAGAATGGTGGTAGCTTATCTCTAAGAAGAGATGTGATGGCCACTCACATTTACAAAAAAATGATTAAAATGAGGCTCTAAAGGCATTTTTAACATAAAGAAAATCCAAAACCCTAACCCTAGAAAATGAAAGACCAACAGTTTTGTGGACCTTGTTTTAGGTAGTTTGGTGTATCAACTTCCTGAGGCATAACTTTGGCATACAATCTCCGTTTTGGGTGCATGATAGCTCGTTGAAAAGGTATCATCAAGGAGATTCATTTTGGGGGCTCAATTAGATCCTTTGAATATCATTGAGGTGCTCGATCTCGAAAAACCTTCATTTAGGCCCTCAAAATGGCCCCAAAAGTTTAGGAACCGAAAAACTGCTAAAAATAGTAAATTTCCAAAAGACTGTTTGGAGCCAGTTGGAATAGGTGGGTGGCCACCGATATCCACCTGGATCAATGAGCCTATTCCTCTCTCCTTCGGCTTGACAACTCGAATGCAAGGCCAATATAGAAATGAATTTGACCCAACAAAGAACTGTGCAAATATGAGGGCATGTGTTTTCACTAAACACAATGATTTGGGAACCAAAAAATGAGTGCGGGTAATGGAAAGTGTATTGACAAGTAACCACACTAGGTACCACAACAAATGAGGAACCCTTGCACAATTATAAGGGAAAGGTCTCTCCACTTCAAGGTGAAGAGACTATTCCACTATTAGACTTAAGAAGAGAGGGTAAAACCTTGACAAAAGCAACCACATAACACCTTGAACAATGCTATTAAATTCCTAATCAATACCACAATTACCACCACATAGTGTTCTTACCATGTAAATATTGTTGTGCATCACATCGACTCATTCATATAAACAATTCCATAACACAAAGCAAAATTGACCACTATTAATATCTCTCCCTTATTAGTGTAAAATTTATCAACTCACAAAACAAAATATGTAACATCACAAATGTTACAAAATATATAACATAAAAGCATTTTACAATATTTATATTCAAATAAGTGACAAGTATAAGAGACATTTTCAATCAACTTTTACCCACTTTCAATTGTCAAATTCCTTTTCTCTAACCATGTTCTTCTTGAGCACCAACTTCTTGTCATCACCTTTATACATCTTTAGTGAAAAAGACGTTACAATTATATTGTTTAATTCAACGTTTATTATGCTTATTATTATTAATAATTTTTAAATCCACTTATATTATTAATTTAATATTTATGTATGCATTTCAACCTTATTATTATTCCTGTCACCAAGATTTCTACCTTATCTGCCATTCAACTAAGCTTTCTACTTTATCAGCTACAATTCAACGATAGGCCATCATACCAACCTTTCAAATTCAAGATAATCTCACTCAATGACGACTCGCATTAGGAGATTTGAAATGCACGGGCCCTACAATTAATCTATATATATGATGTGATCTAAACCATATACGTCTACATGAAACTACACAAGAAATCATAAATTCGAGTCACGTTGTGTATTTTGGATTAATGAAATTGAAATCCCGAATGCAATGCGTTGTATGTTTGGAATTCTTATTCTTATTTTATTTATTTTTTATAATAATAATAATAATAATAATCTATTTTTAAGGTTACGGCCAAGCTAGCACATCAAAATGGTGTATAAGACCTCTTTATTTGTGGGATAAGGGATCCCCTCCGTCCAGCGATTTGACTGGTAAAGTCTACGAAGGTATACATACCCTAAGTAAAGTCTATGTTTCTACGTGGTAAAATGTATTTTGGTTATTAATAAGTTGTGAAATAGTCATCTAT
The DNA here is from genome assembly GCA_009831015.1 of Picea engelmannii. Lineage (NCBI taxonomy): Eukaryota > Viridiplantae > Streptophyta > Pinopsida > Pinales > Pinaceae > Picea > Picea engelmannii. The sequence goes on along the minus strand of ML781378.1, from coordinate 222,770 downwards.
AATGAATTAATTAATTGCTATGTGTGTGAATGTAGTAATCAATTGCTATGTGTGTAAATGTGGTTGAAGATGAAAAGTACTTTCTCTTAAATTGTCCAGCCTATATCTATATTACATTTTATTTTCAAAATATTGATCACACTACTAACCTTCCCAACCTTTTAACTCAACAAAAGTATGGTGATCTTGGAAAGTTTCTCTTAATGTTTTTTGAGCACAGAAACAAAATTCTAAAGAATCACAAGTAATCACTTACCCTCTTAAAATCCGATAGACCAATTAAGTCTTAGTAAACGTTAATCATCATAATCATCATTATTATTATTTAAAAATAATGTTAGTTTGATTTATTATTGTTATTTAAAAAATAGTATTATCTAAATTAAGTAATTGATAAATCATAAAAAAAAACATTTTTTTAATTTATATAAATTTTAAATTATTATAATTAATATTTATATTATTTAGATAAAAAAATTAAAACTAATAAAATATAATTTTTATTATTTAAAAGATTATTTTTTATTATTTAAAAGTTTATTTTCAATTATTTAAATGAACTTAAAAACATAACCAAGTTTTAAAATTGTAAATTCTAATGAACCAAATTGCAATGCATGTATGATGGGGATGATTTTTAAAAGAATATTCAAGTAAAATGAATATCTTTATCATGTTAATAAGTTGTAAAAATATATATATATGTAAAAATTTTAAAGAGGGGTGGTGGGTGTTGGGATGTTTGAGAATTAGGAGAATATATTAATAATGGGTTTTAAGAGTTTGAATGTGATGGGTGACTAAAGTGTAATTATCAAATTGAAGCTTTCACAAACTTCATCCTCTTACCATAAGATAACTTTTATCATTGTTTGCTCGCTAATTTTTTTTAAAAGATATTGTTCTACCAAGTCCTCTATGAACATAACCATCAAGTGGATGCCTTAGCAAATGAAGCCACTTCTTTAAACAAATGACTCATTAATGCAACATATGTTACTATATTGAATGCCCCGGATTGCATATGACGTTGGTAGATTCAAAAAGACTTGTGCACCCTTATTTTGCATGTCTGAATTGAATTTTTGGCTTGCTCTTGGAACCTTCTAGCAAGTTTTATCATCAACATTGTGGGATAATGGATGCTAACAAGGGAGATACCAAGGTGGCTTGGAGTAAAACCGTGCTATACAATTTTTACATGTTAAAATCTACACTCTGTTTTTAGTTGGTTTTATGGCATTGTCGATTTTGGTCTCATTGTGTGGGTAAAATATCCCTTACACTAGCTACCCGGAACTAGTTCTGTGAATGAACTCTTGGAATGGGTTTACCCTAGGACTATTGTTTATGTCTAGTCAATTGCATGCTATGTCTCTCTGGATTCCTGGATTGGTATTTTCTCTTATGGTTTCTTGAGAGCCATAAGTAGGAGTGTGTTCTCTGCTACTATATTGGGTATTTTCAGATGGGGTCTAGCCTCTTCAATTTACATGAATTTGGGTCTCACGGTAAATGTAATTGGGTGTCAATTGGCGGTTTGTTGGCCTTGTATGGTTGGTTGTGCACTGAGGTTTTTCTAGTACATTGGAAACAAGGGCTTAATATGGGGAATTGAAGGAGTTGGGAGCCTAGTTCCACTTTGTGCCCTAACTAAATGGACTACAATGAAACACAAGAATTTACGAGAACTCTTTGTAAGTATGAGGAGGCCATACAATGCAATAGAATGGATATCTTTTTTGTGGCTTTCAAAGTCCACGAGAATGAGCATCGTTATAACTCTCATATTGCCATAATCATGAATACATTGGTACAACAAAAACAACAAATTGACTCCTTACAAGCTAAATGAAACATGTTAACAAATTTGGTGTTCAACCTATAAAGGGGTCTCAGGGTCTCTCAGTAAACAACTTAAAACTAAAGAATGTCCACAAATTTTGTCCACCCAAAGCTTTAGGGAAATGATACTATCCATGAATGTTAGAGGACATGGACATAGGAAATCAAGGGTCCCATCCTACCAACTTGGGTTTGGAAGTCATTGGCAATCATTATGTTTTTCACTAAACCTTATGTTTTTGCAAAATAATTTTGCAAAATAATTAAATATGTAAGAATTGTTGAGATGCTTTTAGCAAGTTTTGTAATCCTATGTATGTTTTTAGCAAGTTTTGTAATCCTAACTATTTAGTTACCACTACAACTCTTTTAATATAAATTTTTCTAATTTATGTTTTAAAAATTGAAAAAAAATTCAATATAAATTTTGAATTTAATAAAAATTTTGGATTTTATATATGATAAAATAAGTATTCAAAGTCTTTTACTTAATTTTAAATTAATTAAAATATTATAAATTTAAACAAATTCAAAATTATTTTATGGTTAAATTAAATTTCCAACTATCAAAATAACTATTCAATTTTTTTCACCTAAATCTGAATTAACTAAAAGATGTTTTTTAATTATTCCAAAAAATATATAAATTTGTACAAAATCAGTGATTTTTGTTATTTAAAATCCATTTCTAAATACAGAAATGGAATCAGCATGCTGAAAAACTATAAACACTGATTATACAGAAATAATCACTCAAATCTGTTGATTTAACAATTTCTGACTGGATTTCAAGCAAGTGTCACGAGAAAATATCAAAAATCAGTTATTTTTGTTATTTAAAATCCATTTTTGAATGCAGAAATGGAACCAGCATCCTGAAAAACCATGGACACTCAAATATACAGAAATAATCACTCAAATCTACGGATTTAACAATTTTTGACTGGATTGCAAGCAAGTGTCACCAGAAAATATCGAAAATCGGTAATTTTTGTTATTTAAAATCCATTTTTGAATGCAGAAATGGAATCAACATGCAGAAAAATCATGGACACTAGGATTATACAGAAATAATCACTCAAATCTGTGGATTTAACAATCTCTGACTGGATTTCAAACAAGTGTTACCAGAAAATATCGAAAATCAATAATTTTTGTTATTTAAAATCCATTTTTGAATGCAGAAATAGAATCAGCATGATGAAAAACCATGGACACTAAAATTATACAGAAATAATCACTCAAATCTGTAGATTTAACAATTTCTGACAGGATTTCAAACAAGTGTTACCAGAAAATATCCAAAATCAGTAATTTTTATTATTTAAAATTCATTTCTGAAATGAAATCAGCGTACTGAAAAACCATAAACACTCAGGTTATACAGAATAATCACTCAAATCTACAAATTTAACAATTTCTGACCGAATTTCAAGCAAGTATCACCAGAAAATATAGAACTTTTAAAGTAAAAGTTAAACAAAATCATCACAAATTGAATCAAATTTTTCGATTATTTTACCGTCCAATTCAATTTCCGGCCACATAAACAAAATTAATCACAAAATTAAACGGTTCCAATCCCACGCAATGGCGAATTTAATTATTGAATACTGGAATCAAGGCCCACAGGGAGTCTTTTCTTATGAACAGTGTCGTGAAAACGAGAATACACGCTGTATACGTGTCCGTTCAGTACATATATTAAAAGGAGTCTGTGAAACAGAGCCTAGACTGGTGGCGATCGATGATTGATGGTGGCGTAGCAAGTGGAAGTGGCTGTTGCTTTCTAAATTAAACAAAAAAAAACAGCAGCTTCCCTTGGATTCGCCCGGTAACTCGATTCAGTGGGCGAGCAATCATACACAGCCAGAGCATATAGTATTTATATGCCTTCTGTAATCACCCCGGAATCCATTATTATCCGAATCTAACCAGAGAAAATAACTGGAGAGAATAGAATTAAGATGGTGAATATAGTCGTTGCAGTGGAGGAGAGCGAGGAGAGTTTGCGTGCCTGTGAATGGGCTTGCAAACATCTCTTGGCGGCTCAAACAGACATCCAGCAGTCCTATAACTTCATACTGCTCCATGTTCAGCCAATTCCCTGTGTTTCCACGGGTCCTGGTAATTATATGCTTCCTTCCTTTCATCTAATTTACACATTTGTTTAAATTTCAAGTACAGTTACATCCATTTTTCGTTAGATTCCACTTTTTCTCTGGAATATCCAGATATAGGGTTCTTCCACCTATGCTTTCCCCTTCGAATATCTGGATGAAGGGCTGCAGGCTGCTTAACCTCCTTGAAGAGCCTTGGTTTCTGTTAGCCTGAGAACGTCTGTATATATGTGTATTAATTGTGCAGCATATATTCCAAGCGATCAGGTGTTCGAGCTTCTTGAATTGCAAACGAAGAAAGCCACCCAGAGAATATTGAAGCGAGCTCTCAATGTCTGCGATCGATATGGTGTAAAGGCAGAGACCCATGTTGTGATCGGCGAGGCCAAGGAGAGGATCTGTGAAGCCGCGACCAAGTTGGGAGCACATTTTCTGGTTGTGGGTAGCCATGGACATGGCACTTTTGTAAGGTATTTAATCATTCTCGTCTTTAACAGCTGTTCTCTCCACTCTAATTTTATGATGAATTCAGTGCTTAATTAAGTTGGTGGCCGTGTGATTGAGAATTTGCAGAGCAATCAGGGGAAGTGTGAGTGATCACTGTGCTCGTAACGCTACGTGCCCTGTCGTGGTTGTCAACAAAAAGGTCTTTGAAGGATAGAGAGGAGGGATTCGATCTTGTACCTTTCCATGGCTGAAGGAAGGATTCTGAGCTTTTGGCCTGCTGAAGGTTTTGTAACGCTTCAGAATAAGAAGCAAAAGCTTTAAAAGTGATTGGAGTAGTGTATTTTCAGAATTAGGCGAAGTTTTGGGAGAGACAGGCATCTTGAGACCCTGCATTAAATTGATGATGGGGTTAAATTGAGGGGTTAAGAACTCATTTCTTATCAAAAAACCCTGCCAAGTGTCCCCTGTGCTAACCAAATGGAATTGGAAGAATATGATAATTAGGTTGTGGTGAAACAAACTTGTCTCTGGGTTAGGGTTTGGCCTTTGATAAAACTTCGACATTTTTTGGAGGATTTTAAGCAAGTAAATGGGTAAGTTCAAACTAAATCCCTGAAACACCATTAATAATCGTATGTGGAACATGAACACTAAGCCATAACGTCCTTCACAGGTGATAAATTTCTTTATAATAAAAAATAAACTATGCCAACAGGTGTTAAACAGTTCTAACAACATACCTTTTACATAATATTTTGACCCTTTGGATACCAACAAAGATTTCCATGGAATATTGGTTACCTTCACGTTCTTAAACCACTTTTTGCCTTCCTGAGGAAGCCTTGTTTCTTTAGCTACGAATTCCTTTGTGACCTGTATCTGAATATCCCCAATTTACGCTTTAGTGCCATCAAAAGTCCTGGAAACTTCTAAATTAAAACAATTGAATGACTGGATAAACTCCAACCAATTGACTGTTATTTGTGGAGCCTGATTATCTTCCTGATTCATAGGTCTTTGTTTTCAGCCATTTTTATACCCCATGAATACTTTACACCCTGGGAGAATGTACACTCCTCCACGCGGGGGAGTGTAGAGGGGGGTTACCCCCTCTGCAGGGTCCAGGGGAAAGCGGGCCCCTAGTGGGGGTTCGGGGGACAGCATTCCTCGATGGGGGTTCGGGGGAAAAACCCTCGAAGGAAAACTTACCTTGTAAATGTATATTGTAATTTCATTGTAAATCTAGACCGTTCATTATAAGGTCACAGATCTGATGGTAGAAGTTATGTTAGGGTTTTTTTCCCTAGAAGAAAACCCTCTTTTATGAGAGAAATGTATTGCGGCTATGTATTATTGTGAATATTGTATTCTGAGAGAGTAGACCGTGAGAGAAAGAAGAGGAAGTTACAACGGGTGTGTTGTAGGTTGTATCCCTTCATTTGTTAGATAATAATAAAGGAAGGACCTGGAAATTTCTCTAGTGGATGTAGCCCACACTGGGTGAACCACGTATATCTGTGTCTCTATTGTATTGTGTATCTTTTTTGTTTTATTTCCGCATTTGTTTTATTTTATTACTCTGCGATCCTATTTTTATAACAAATGGTATCAGAGCGAAAGGTAACTCGCAGGAAAAGAGGTTTCCTGGTTCAAGTGGGATAAATGGAGGAAGATGGAAAGTTTAGGGTCGATAAATTTATCGGCCAAAACTACCAGTTATGGAAGATGCAGATGGAATATTATTCATATCAGAAGGATCTATTCCTACCATTAGGTGGAATAGAAAAGAAGTCGATGGCCATGAAGGACGAAGAATAGGAGGTTCTTGACAGAAAGGCACTAGGAATGATATGGCTGAGCCTAGCAGCGTGGGTGGTTTTCAATATTTCAAAATAAAATACAACGAAGGAGCTGATGGATGCATTGGCTAAACTATATGAAAAAACCTCGACATCCAATAAGGTATTTCTAATGAAGATATTATTTAATATGAAGATGTCAGAAGGTGGTTCTATTGCAGATCATTTAAATGAATTTAATACGGTTACTAATCAACTAAGTTTTGTAAAAGTGGAGTTTATGATGAGGTCAGGGCTCTTCTAATATTTTTCTCATTTCCAAAAAGATGGAACGTCTTGGTCAAGGTTGTAACTCTATCTCTGGTTCAAATAATTTAAAATTTGATGATGTTGTTGGTGTTATCCTCGGTGAGGAAATGTGACGGAAAAGCATAGGTGAGACATCAGGTAATGCATTGAAAATGGAGAACAAAGGAAGACAAAAGGATAGAGGAAAGGGCTCAAGGAACCGTGGGAATTCTAGGAAGGGCATATCCAAATATAGAATGGGAAAGATAGAGTGATGGAATTTTGGGAAGAAAGGACATTTGAAGTAAGATTGTAGATCTCCAAAGAAACAAAGAGATGGACATCAGGAGAAAAATCAGGAAGAAAATGTAACATGTGATGTGTTACAAGATTCTTTTATTCTTTTCGTAGATAACATTTATGAGTCTTGGGTAGTAGATTTAGGGGATTCACTTCATGCCACACCCGATAGGAAACATTTTCTAGATTATGTTCAAGGTGATTTTGGATAGGTTCATTTGGGTGATGATGCACCATGCAAAATTGTTGGAATGGGAAAGGTAAAAATAAAGCAAAGAAATGGAAACCAATGGTTGTTGACAGAGGTAAGACATGTTCCAGATCTAAGGAAAAATATAATTTCAATAGGGACACTGGCAAGTGAAGGTTGTATATCCATAAAGTGAAGGTTGTATATCCATATTTATAGATAAGGTGTGGAAGGTCACCAAAGGATCATTCGTGATAAAAAAAGGAGAGAAGGTAGGTACATTGTATTTATGTACTGGTAATACTAGCTCTTATATGTCTTTAGCTTCTATAAGAGTGGATACAAAACTGTGAAATCATAGGGTTGGACACATGAGTGAGAAGAGGATGCAAATACTTCACAAAAGAAATTTGTTTCCAGATCTTAAACAAATTGATTTGGATTTCTATGAGCATTGTGTTTATGGAAAACATAAGAGAGCCATATTTCTCATAGTCGGAAAGAAAAGAAGAGTGAAAGGTTAGAGATTGTGCATACAGATGTATGGGGACTAGTGCAGGTATCATCTCTTGGTGGCTATCGTTATTATGTTACTTTTATTGATGATGCAACTAGAAAAACTTGGGTTTATTGCATTTGACAAAAATATGATGTTTTTGATACTTTTTAAGAAATGGAAAGCTTTGGTTGAGAATGAGATAGGAAAAAGGTTGAAGTGTCTTAGATCAAACAATTGAGGTGAATATTGCAGTAAGGAGTTTGATGATTATTTTTCATACCATGGGATTTGTAGAGAGAATATAGTTCTAGGAACACCACAAGAAAATGGTGTGTCAGAAAGGATGAACAGGACAAACATGGAGCATGCATGGAGTATGAGATTGCATGTTTGTTTTCCATTACATTTATGGGCAGCTGTTGTAGATATTGTTGTTTACTTAATAAACAGAGGACCTTCAAGCTCTTTGGATGGTATAATTCCAGAGGAGGCATGGGCAGGTAAAAAGGTAAACTATTATTTTTTGAACACTTTCAGTTGTGAATCATTTGGCCATATTGATAAAGAAAATAGAACAAAGATTGAGGAAAATTCCAAAAAGTGTACCTTTATTGGATATAGTTTTATTGATTTTGGTTATCACTTATGGGATTATGAAAATAAAAAAATCATTATGAGTAGAGATGTCATATTCAATACGAAGGTCATGTACAAAGATTAGTTGTAGGGAAAGAAATGGGAAAAAGAAAAACTAGAATACATAGTGCTTGGTGAGATCATTAAAAAAAAAATTCCAAAGGTACCAGAAAATAAAAATGTACAACAATAGGATCAACAGGTACCTCATACTCTTGCAAGTGTTGTTAGAAGATCTACCAGGTTAAGTAGACCCCCTGAACGATACTCTCCTTCATTGTATTATTTACTGCTGACGGATTCCGGTGAACCAGAATGTTATGAAGAGGCAATGCAGGTAGACACTAAAAAGAAGTGGGAGGAAGGAATGAAAGAGGAAATGGATTCCCTGGTAAATAACCAGACTTGGTATTTGGTTCAGTGGCCTGCAGAAAAAAGGGCATTACAGAATAAATGGATTTACAAGTTGAAGGAAGAATATGCAGGCAAAAAGTCGTACAAGGATAGACTTGTTGTAAAGGGGTTTGCACAAAAGAAAGGGATAGATTTTGAAGAAATATTTTCTCTTGTTGTTAAAATGACTTCAATTAGGACTATTTTAAGTCTTGTGGAAGTAGAAGATTTGCACATTGAACAGTTAGATGTAAAAACAACTTTTCTCCATGGGGATTTCGAGGAAGAGATTTATATGCAGTAGCCACATGGGTATGAGGTCAAAGGAAAGGATAATTTGGTATGCAGGTTGAAGAAGAGTTTGTATGGCCTAAAGCAGGCTCCAAGGCAGTGGTATTTAAAGTTTGACAGGTTTATGATAGAACAAGTTTATAGTAGATGTCATTCTGATCACTGTGTTTATTTTAAAAGGCTAGAAAATGGAAGCTATATTATCTTGTTATTGTATGTAGATGACATGATTGTTGCAGGGTATAATATGAAAGATATATATGTGCTCAAGAAGAAATTAGCTAATTCATTTGCAATGAAGGATTTGGGTGCTAAAAATAAAATCCTTGGTATGAGAATAACAAGAGACATGAAAAATCGCAAATTGGAATTGTCTCAGGGTGAGTACATAGAGAAGGTGTTGGAGAGGTTTAGAATACAAAATGAAAAACCAGTTAGTACACCTTTGGCCTGCTATTTCAAATTAACTAAGGAAATGTGTCTCAAGACATAGGAGGAGATCGAATACATGTCCAGGGTCCCTTATTCATTAGCAGTTGGAAACTTGATGTATGCGATGGTTTGCACAAGACCAGATATTTCACATGCAATGGGAGTTGTGAGAAGGTATATGAACAATCCAAGTAAGGAAAATTGGGAGGAAGTAAAGTGGATTTTCAGGTATTTGAGAGGTATTGTTGCTCATGCATTATTTTTTGGAGGTTCAGACACTGTTCTATAGGGATATGTTGATTCAGATATGGCGGGTGATAAAGATAGCAGGAGGATCACCACAAGGTATGTTTTTACTATAGGTGGAACAATAGTAAGATGGATTTCGAAACTACAAAATGTTTTTGCACTTTCAACAACAGAGGCAAAGTATGTTGTTTCTATAGAGGCTAGTAAAGAAATGATTTGGTTACAGAGGTTTATGGAGGAATTGGGAAAGAAGCAGGAGAATAGCAGGTTGTACTCTGACAGTGAAAGTGTCATTCATATTGCAAATAAATCAGCCTTCCATTCAAAGACTAAGAATATATATCTCAGGTACCATTCCATACGATCTGTCTTGGAATATGGACATTTGAAGTTGGAAAAAATACAGACTAGCCAGAATCTTGCAGACATATTAACAAAGGGAGTAACCAGGGAGAAATTGAGTTCTTGCTCAGTTTTATTTGGTCTTCAAGAATGAATATGAAGATGAGAAATTTTCCAGGTCCAACAAGGATCATAGTCCGGCATATACAATAGCGGTGGAGTTGTTGAGATCAGTTTCCAAGTGGGAGATTGTTGGTTGTGGAACCTGATTATCTTCCTGATTCAAAGGTCTTTGTTTTCATCTTTGTTTATACCCCGTGAATACTTTACACCCCAGAAGAATGTACACTTCCCTATGTGGGGGACTACAAAGGGGGTTACCCCCTCTGCGAGGTCCAGGGGCTAGGGGGGCCCCGACAGGGGTTCATGGGTGAAGCCCACGAAGGAAAATTTTCCTTGTAAATGTATATTGTAATTTCATTGTAAATCTAGACTGTTCATTATAAGGTCACAGATACGGTGGTAGAAGTTATGTTAGGGTTTTTTTCCCTAGAAGGAGACCCTCTTTTATGAGGGAAATGTATTGCGGCTATGTATTATTGTGAATATTGTATTCTGAGAGAGGATACTGTGAGAGAAAGAAGAGGAATTTACAATGGGTTTGTTGTAGGTTATATCCCTTCATTTGTTGGATAATAATAAAGGAAGGAACTGGAAATTTATCTAGTGGACATAGCCCACACTGGGTGAACCACGTATATCTGTGTCTCTATTTTATTTTTCATCTTCTATGTTTTTTCTCCACATTTGTTTTATTTTATTGCTCCGCGATCCTATTTTTATAACACCGACCTAGGAAAGTTTACCCGTAGCGTCGTCATTGGATAACAAGGTTTTTGGGTCATTCAAATCTATCCTAACTACAGGAGCCATAAACTCGAAGGAGGTAAACCAAAAAACACAGAGATAGTTTTCATGAAGGAGAGAACTCTGGAACCGTAACAAACCAAACCCATAAATAGTGAAAGAAATCAAACAAGCATACCTGGAAATAAACAAATGCTTGAATATTCAAGGAATCTCTACCATTATCGCCCACTCTAGGTTTTGATTAACTCTAATCAACCAGAGGACAGAGAGGTATGAAGCTAAACGCATGAAACCCCCACGGCTTTCCACGAGATACTACCTTATTTCGAGGACATTAACACCAGGCAAGGTAATAATTCGTATGACATCCAAGAGTTTAGTCCATGTTAATTGAACATTACTAATGTCGTGTCTTGATATGACATCAGTAGGTTTCGAAGTAGTAACGTTGAGACCGTTTAAAGAGGTTAGTTTCTAATGAAACCTCGTTCACCCATGTTAATCAATATTTTAATTCAAGGTTTTAAATCAAGCTCGATATCCAAGTTCATAAGTTTGTTTATATCTAGCTCAAAATTTCTAGTATTAGTTTGTAAGAGGTAGATTTACTTATGTTGTTTCAACATGATTCGTACATCTTCCAATTAAACATATTTCAATAATCTTCTTATTTACACTTTAGATTGGTTAAATCAAACAAACAATATTTTTTAACTCATGTAAAGGGATACAGTCACAAGAATTTGATCAACGATTTGCACAAAAGAGAACTTCAATTTCATGCTTCACAGTCATGAAATTGAAGGGAGGAAACGATAAAAAATAGACCACACATATTCTCATGAAAATGATAAGAATTCAAACAAGACTGATAGGCATCAACAAGCATACCTTTGTACAAAATAAAATCAAACAATCAGATGCATAGAGACATACTAGGCAGTGAGTATAAGAAGTGATTTTATATTTCAAGGGACAATGAAAAACAAGATGTTAGTTGGGTAGCCAATAGGGAGCTAGAGTATTAGAAAATTGAATTTCAATTGGACAGGAAAAAATAGTGTCAAGTTGCACTTAATGAAACTCCCCCTAAAATTCTCATTATTCCTACAAAAGTTCTTAAATAAATGGAGTCTTGCCTCAAATAGTGGAAGAATAGATTCCATGGAGCTCTTCAAGGAAATTCTTGGGAGGTCAAGAGTTATGTTTGTTAGCCTATGGCTTACCTTTACCAATCACTAAGTCTAAATTGTCACCTATATTTGTATTATTCATTTAGGATATTAGTAATATATCCTTAAGTGATGACTAATGAGTTAGTTAATATTTCCTAGCCTAGTCATCATGCATGATTTTAGGATCTAGAGCAAATCTCTCTATGAGGTGGCATCACCCATTGTACTATAAATATGTAACATTGGAGTGAATAATTTAGTGTTGGCTAGTGAGCCTTTTCCGCCATGTTGTTATTCTTGTCTTTATTTTATCAATTTCTATCAGAGCTCTTATGGTCTTAAGGGCCTAATAGCTTCTCCATGGTAGTTTTCCATAGAAGGTGAGAAACTCAAGCTCCATGGTAGTGATCCATGAGAGAGTAGAGAGTAGCAATGTTTCCTACACCAACAAATGCAGATCTATAATCTTTGGGATGTGCAATGAAAATAAAGAGAGCCAAGACACCGTACAGACGTGATTCAAACTTTATTGCACAATGTACAACAGTGTACGGACTTTTCAGCCTATCAAAAATTGGGTAATGCAAATTTTACAAATTGTTTTCATTGAATTCTTTCATTACCAAGATTAAGTTTCGAGTCATATATTTTGGCACAAAATCATTGTTGTCTGTGAGACTAATGTTCCTCCTCTTTCCCGAGTTTTTAGCTGAGCCTCTTGTTGGTCCTCTTCCGGAATTCTGAAACAAAGTTGTGATCTTTTTTTTTCATTCAATCTTGCCCAACAAATTTATATCTACAAGTAGAATCTTGTATGTCGATTATTTATGGACCATTTTGTGACTGAATACTATTA
>ML781378.1:183874-201037 GCA_009831015.1 Picea engelmannii | reverse complement strand
TTTTAATAACCCCCCAATACATATAAACTCCCCCATACCCACCACCCGCCATAAATACCTACAATAGATTGACTCTATTTTTCACAATTTTAAAACTCCCTTTATGGATGAAAGTGATAAGATATTGGTCAAAAAGTAGAATCCCCCGCGCACACAATTTGTTCCCTTCGCCCCAATATAGACTCTCTTTACAACTCCATAGTTAAACCCTCCATCATTTTCCTACCACAACAATTGGCATAAGAAAAATAGGGTTATAAATTTTCATTATATAAGAAATAACCTAATTGTGGAGATATGGAAACCATCAATTACCTTCACTTTTTTCATGGGTGTAGAGGAGATGAAAGCCATCTCAAAAATTCCACAAGTTGCCCACATTCCTGGGCACCAAACCAAAAACCATAACAGATTAGAACGAGTGATCCAGATTATTTTTGGCATGAAATGACAACAGAGATATAATAAAGAAATGTACAGAGATATCTCATATATCCAATAATATAACATAAATATATAATATATGCAACCATAAACACAGAGATACAATAATACACAATTTCTATTAAATTTGAGCGAAATGTACAAAACTGTAGAAATACAGAGTGAAAGACTCGCTAGAATGGTGTCATCTTATCTCTAAGAAGAGATGTGACGGATACTCACATTCGCAAGAAAATGATTACAATGAGGCTCTAAAAACATTTTTAACATAAATAAAATCCAAAACCCTAACCCCAGAAGATGAAAAGCCAACAGTTTTGTGGACCCCATTTTGGGTAGTTTGGTGTATCAACTTCCAGGGGGCATAAATTTGGCATACAATCTCTTTTTGGGGCACACAATAGCTCGTTGGAAAGGTATCATCGAGTAGATTCATTTTGGGGGCTCATTCAAATCCTTTTCTTATCATTGAGGTGCTCGATCCCAAAAAATATTCATTTAGACCCTCAAAATAGGCCGAAAAGTTCAGGAACCAAAAAACTGCTAAAAATAGTAAATTGCCAAAAGACTATTTGGAGCCAATTGGAATAGGTGGGTGGCCAATGATATCCACCTGGATCAATACTCCCTCCTTAGGAATCAATGATCTCCATTTCGTTGAGTTCCTAGGGAGAGGGAAAAGCATTTGTTGAATCTACATCATGACGAGTTGCTTGCCTTGTCGAAGAAGTTGCATTGCTTAACTTGTTGAAAGATATTACAAACCTGTGGATGGAAGGGTTCGACCTTTTTAACTAGTATGGATACATGATATGAATATGTGTAGAACAAATGCTTGTTCTTATCTTCAATCTTGTCAACCTGCTTCTGTTGGACATAAGGTGCTTGCATTGAGGTTGTAGTGGTTGCGATGTTCTTTTGTTCACCTTTTGAATAGACTATGAAGAAGTTAAATTTTGTAGTATGATATACTACCTTGCAAAATTGTTTAGGTGGGACAGTAGTCAGAACTACCTTTGGTATCCTATAGAGATGACCCTTTAGAGTAATAATGACACTACGGGGTCGAGACTCATAGATAGCATGGCACTTCCACATATATGGTTATCCCAAGAGAACATCACAGACATCTAGGAGGGAAACATCACATAATACCTCATCCTTGAAGGATTGGATGCCATATGACAATTGACACTGTTGGTTGACACAAAGATCTCATCCCTGGCAAAGCTATTTGATGTTGTATGGTTGTGGGTGTGGTGTTGTCGACAATCCCAACTATTTGATGACCTCTGCTGAGATGAGGTTCTTATAGCTTCCACTATCAACAATAAAATGCAGCGAGGTCCCCTTCACCCACATATGTGAATGAAAAAGGTGCTCCTCCTCTTCAGGATATGTTGGTTGTTTTGGTTGAATTGTTGTGGTCACGACAATAGCAGTGGGGTCTCCATCGATGATATTTCTTCTACTAGTATTTTCTATATCAAATTATGAATCAGGGTTCAATTCCTTGTTTTTTATCTCAGACACCAATGACTATTTTGAGCGACATTCATCGGTGTTGTGCGAAGGGATTTTGTGGAAATCGCACCATTTTCCAGTGTCCTTCTTCATCTTTCTGTTACCCTTCTTTTCCTGTGGCTTCAACTGGTTTTCTGAAGGTTGGTTGTTAGGGTCGTTTTTACCATACTTTGGTTGTTGCAGATTTGCAGACCCGAACTCCTGGTTGTTCTGGTGCTTAAATTTATGCTTGGTTTTAATAGCATATGGCTAAGAAACACCCAGTGATGAGATTTCCAGAAAATCCATTTAAATTTGGATGTATCTGTGTAGAGCCCCGCGGTATTTCAAAACCAGATGTTGCTCGGAGTCTTTGATACCCAGCTTGGTGCACAAGGTATGGAAGGTATTAATGAACTCTGAAACTGCTTGGCCCCTCTCTTGTCGTAGTGTGGTCCATTTCATGTACTAGTCATCATAGTTTCCAACGGGGTAATATTGTTCCTTGACTGCATCAACAAAAAATTCCCAAGTGGGTTGAGCCCCATATATTCTAGACTCCTCTGTGGAAATTTTCTCCCAGTAAGTTTCCCACCGATGTTTGACATGGGGGAGAGCCTTAAGGAGTGCGAAGGTGATCTTTTCCCTATCAGAGAAATTATGAACAGAGAAATAACCTTCTAGCAGATTTAACCATTTTTCTAGGGAACTTGCATCTATTTATCCTTCAAATATCGGAATATTAAAATTAAATTATACCTTGAAAGGTGAGGTGCCTCCAAAGTGGCTACTTGATGAAGACATGCCTGTTTTTATCAGTAGGCATTGAAGGATGTGGGAAAAATTCTCCATCATTTCGTCCCTCTATCGCGTGAGAGCTTGCTCAAACAACAGGTTAATAGAATCATATGCTCTTTCGCTTTTATTTTCTTCTACCATGGAGGGTTTCTTGGGCGTGCGAGAGAAATTTTCCTCAAGAGAGACAAACTCGATACCCAACTTGCTATACATGGACCCTGTCGGGGACATGCACTGAAAAAATGATCAAGAGCAGCTTGCTCTGATACCACTGATCCAGATTATTTTTGCATGAAATGAGAGCGGAGATATAATAAATAAATGTACAAAGATATCTCAGATATCCAATAATATAACAGAAATATATAAGAGATGCAACCATAAACACAGAGATATAGTAATACACAATTTCTATTAATGAGTGAAATGTACAAAACTGTAGAAATACAGAGTGAAAGACTCATTAGAATGGTGGCATCTTATCTCTAAGAAGAGATGTGATGGCCACTCACATTTGCAAAAAAATGATTAAAATGAGGCTCTAAAGGCATTTTTAACATAAAGAAAATCCAAAACGCTAACCCTAGACGATGAAAGACCAACAATTTTGTGGACCTCATTTTTGGTAGTTTGGTGTATCAACTTCCTGTGGGCATAACTTTGGCATACAATCTCTGTTTGGGGCGCATGATAGCTCGTTGAAAATGTATCGTCAAGGAGATTCATTTTGGGGGCTCAATTAGATTCTTTGAATATCATTGAGGTGCTTGATCTCTAAAAACCTTCATTTAGGCCGTCAAAATGGCCCCAAAAGTTTAGGAACCGAAAAACTGCTAAAAATAGTAAATTTCCAGAAGATTGTTTGGAGCCAGTTGGAATAGGTGGGTGGCCACCGATATCCACCTGGATCAATGAGCTTATTCCTCTCTCCTTCGACTTGACAACTCGAATGCAAGGCCAATATAGAAATGAATTTGACCTAACAAAGAACTGTGAAAATATGAGGACATGTGTTTTCACTAAACGCAATGATTTGGGAACCAAAAAATGAGTGCAGGAAATGGAAAGTGTATTGACAAGTAACCACACTAGGTACCACAACAAATGAGGAACCCTTGCACAATTATAAGAGAAAGGTCTCTCCACTTCAAGGTGGAGAGACTATTCCACTATTAAACTTAAGCAGAAAGGGTAGCACCTTGACAAAAGCAACCACATAACACCTTGAACAATACTATCGAATTCCTAATCAATATAAACAATTCCATAACACAAAACAAAATTGACCACTATTAATATCTCCCCCTTATCAGTGTAAAATTTATCAACTCACAAAACAAAATATATAACATCACAAATGTTACAAAATATATAACATAAAAGCATTTTACAATATTTATATTAAAATAAGTGACAAGTATAAGTGACATTTTCAATCAACTTTTACCCACTTTCAATTGTCAAATTCCTTTTCTCTAACCATGTTCTTCTTGAGTACCAAACTTCTTGTCATCACCTTTATACATCTTTAGTGGAAAAGACGTTACAATTATATTATTTAATTCAACGTTTATTATGCTTATTATTAATAATAATTTTTAAATCCACAAATATTATTAATTTAATATTTATGTATGCATTTCAACCTTATTATTATCCCTGTAACCAAGATTTCTACCTTATCTGCCATTCAACTAAGCTTTCTACTTTATCAGCTACAATTCAACGATAGGCCATCATACCAACCTTTCAAATTCAAGATAATCTCACTCAATGACACAGACTCGCATTAGGAGATTTGAAATGCACGGGCCCTACAATTAATCTATATATATGATGTGATCTAAACCATATATACGTGTACATGAAACTACACAAGAAAACTTAAATTCGAAAACTTAAATTCGAGTCACTTTGTGTATTTTGGATTAATGAAATTGAAATCCCGAATGCAATGAGTTTGGAATTTTTATTTTTATTTTATTTATTTTTTATAATAATAATAATAATTTATTTTTAAGGTTACGGTCAAGCTAGCACACCAAATTGGTGTATGAGACTTCTTTATTTGTGGGATAAGGGATTCTTCTCCGCCCAACGATTTGATTGGTAAAGTCTACGAAGGTATACATACCCTACGTAAAGTCTATGTTTATACGTGGTAAAATGTATTTTGGTTATCAATAGTTGTGAAATAGTCATCTATAATGAATTAATTAATTGCTATGTGTGTGAATGTAAGAATCAATTGCTATGTGTGTAAATGTGTGTTGAAGATGAAAAATACTTTCTCTTAAATTGTCCAGCCTATATCTATATTACATTTTATTTTCAAAATATTGATCACACTATCAACCTTCCCAACCTTTTAACTCAACAAAAGTATGGTGATCTTGGAAAGCTTCTCTTAATGCTTTTCGAGCACAGAAACAAAATTCTAAAGAATCACAAGTAATCACTTACCCTCTTAAAGTCCGATAGACCAATTAAGTCTTAGTAGAAGTTAATCATCATGATCATCATTATTGTTATTTAAAAATAATGTTAGTTTGATTTATTATTGTTATTTAAAAAATAGTATTATCTAAATTAAGTAATTGATAAATCATAAAATAATAATAATAATAATTTATATAAATTTTAAATTGTTATAATTAATATTTATCTAAATTTAATTTATATAAATTAAATTATTATAAATAATATTTATATTATTTAGATAAAAAAAATTAAAACTAATAAAATATAATTTTTATTATTTAAAAGATTATTTTTTATTATTTAAAAGTTTATTTTTAATTATTTAAATGAATTTAAAAACATAACCAAGTTTTAAAATTGTAAATTTTGATGAACCAAATTGCAATGCATGTATGATGGGTATGATGGGGATGATTTTTAAAAGAATATTCAAGTAAAATGAATATCTTTATCATGTGAATAAGTTGTAATATATATATATATATGTAAAAATTTTAAAGAGGGGTGGTGGGTGTTGGGATGTTTGAGAATTAGGAGAATATATTAATAATGGGTGTTAAGAGTTTGAATGTGATGGGTGACTAAAGCGTAATTATCAAATTGATGCTTTCACAAACTTCATCCTCTTGCCATAAGATAACTTTTATCATTGTTTGCTCGCTAAATTTTTTTAAAAGATATTGTTCTACAAGTCCTCTATGAGCATAACCATCAAGTGGATGCCTTAGCAAATGAAGCCACTTCTTTAAACAAATGACTCATTAATGCAACATATGTTACTATATTGAATGCCCCGGATTGCATATGATGTTGGTAGATTCAAAAAGACTTGTGCACCCTTTTATTGCATGTCTGAATTGAATTTTTGGCTTGCTCTTGGAACCCTCTCTAGCAAGTTTTATCATCAACAGTGTGGGATAATGGATGCTAACAAGGGAGATACCAAGGTGGCTTGGAGTAAAACCGTGTTATACAATTTCTACATGTTAAGATCTACACTTTGTTTTTAGTTGGTTTTATGGCATTGTCGATTTTGGTCTCATTGTGTGGGTAAAATATCCCTTACACTAGCTACACGGAACTAGTTGTGTGAATGAACTCTTGGAATGGGTTTACCCTAGGACTATTGTTTATGTCTAGTCAATTGCATGCTATGTCTCCCTGGATTCCTGGATTGGTATTTTCTCTTATGGTTTCTCGAGAACCATAAGTAGGAGTTTATTCTCTGCTACTATACTGGGCATTTTCAGTTGGGGGTCTAGCCTCTTCAATTTACATGAATTTGGGTCTCACAGTAAATGTAATTGGGTGTCAATTGGTGGTTTGTTGGTCTTGTATGGTTGGTTGTGCATTGAGGTTTTTTTAGTACATTGGAAACAAGGGCTTAATATGGGGAATTGAAGGAGTTGGGAGCTTAGTTCCACTTTGTGCCCTAACTAAATGGACTACAATGAAACACAAGAATTTACGAGAACTCTTTGTAGGCATGAGGAGGCCATACAATGCAATAGAATGGATATCTTCTTTGTGGCTTTCAAAATCCATGAAAATGAGCATCGTTATAACTCTCATATTGCCATAATCATAAATACATTGGTACAACAAAAACAACAAATTGACTTCTTACAAGCTAAATGAAACATGTTAACAAATTTGGTGTTCAACCTATAAAGCGGTCTCAGGGTCTCTGAGTTAACAACTTAAAACTAAAAAATGTCCACAAATTTTGTCCACCCAAAGCTTTAGGGAAATGATACTATCCATAGAATGTTGGAGGACATGGACATAGGAAATCAAGGGTCCCATCCCACCAACTTGGGCTTGGAAGTCGTTGGCAATCACTATGTTTTCAACTAAACCTTATGTTTTGCAAAATAATTAAATATGTAAGAATTGTTGGGATGCTTTTAGCAAGTTTTGTAATATGTTTTTAGCAAGTTTTGTAATCCTGACTATTTAGTTACCACTACAACTCTTTTAATATAAATTTCTCTAATTTATGTTTTAAAAATTGAAAAAAATTCAATATAAATTTTGAATTTTATATATGATAAAATAATTATCCAAAGTCTTTTACTTAATTTTAAATTAATTAAAATATTATAAATTTAAATAAAATTCAAAATTATTTTATGGTTAAATTAAATTAGCTATCAAAATAGCTATTCAATTTTTTTCACCTAAATCTAAATTAATTAAAAGGTGTTGTCTAACTATGCTAAAAGAAGATATAAATTTGCACAAAATCAGTAATTTTTGTTATTTAAAATCTATTTCTGAATGCAGAAATGGAATCAGCATGCTGAAAAACTATGGACACTCTGATTATACAGAAATAATCACTCAAATCTGCGGATTTAACAATTTCTGACGGGATTTCAAGCAAGTGTCACCAGAAAATATCCAAAATCAGTAATTTTTATTATTTAAAATCCATTTTTGAATGCAGAAATGGAATCACCATGCAGAAAAATCATGGACACTAGGATTATACAGAAATAATCACCCAAATTTGCGGATTTAACAATTTCTGACAGGATTTCAAGCAAGTGTCACCAGAAAATATCGAAAACCAATAATTTTTGTTATTTAAAATCCATTTCTGAAATGAAATCAGCAAGCTGAAAAACCATAAACACTCAGATTACACAGAAATAATCACTCAAATCTACAGATTTAACAATTTCTCACCAGATTTCAAACCGTATCACCAGAAAATATGAAACTTTTAAAATAAAGCTTAAACAAAATTATCACAAATTGAATCAAAATTTTCGATTATTTTACCGTCCAAATCAATTTCCGGCCACAGAAACAAAATTAATCACAAAATTAAACGGTTCCAATCCCACGCAATGGCGAATTTAATTATTGAATTCTGGAATCAAGGCCCACAGGGAGTCTTTTCTTATGAACAGTCGTGAAAACGGGAGTACACGCTGTATACGTGTCCGTTCAGTACATATATTAAAAGGAGTCTGTGAAACAGAGCCTAGACTGGTGGCGATCGATGATTGATGGTGGCGTAGCAAGTGGAAGTGGCTGTTGCTTTCTAAATTAAAAAAAAAAAACAGCAGCTTCCCTTGGATTCGCCCGGTAACTCGATTCAGTGGGCGAGCAATCATACACAGCCAGAGCATATAGTATTTATATGCCTTCTGTAATCACCCCGGTATCCATTATTATCCGAATCCAACCAGAGAAAATAACTGGAGAGAATAGAATTAAGATGGTGAATATAGTCGTTGCAGTGGAGGAGAGCGAGGAGAGTTTGCGTGCCTGTGAATGGGCTTGCAAACATCTCTTGGCGGCTCAAACAGACATCCAGCAGTCCTATAACTTCATACTGCTCCATGTTCAGCCAATTCCCTGTGTTTCCACGGGTCCTGGTAATTATATGCTTCCTTCCTTTCATCTAATTTACACATTTGTTTAAATTTCAAGTACAGTTACATCCATTTTTCGTTAGATTCCTCTTTTTCTCTGGAATATCCAGATATAGGGTTCTTCCACCTATGCTTTCCCCTTCGAATATCTGGATGAAGGGCTGCGGGCTGCTTAACCTCCTTGAAGAGCCTTGGTTTCTGTTATCCTGAGAACGTCTGTATATATATGTATTAATTGTGCAGCATATATTCCAAGCGATCAGGTGTTCGAGCTTCTTGAATTGCAAACGAAGAAGACCACCCAGAGAATATTGAAGCGAGCTCTCAATGTCTGCGATCGATATGGTGTAAAGGCAGAGACCCATGTTGTGATCGGCGAGGCCAAGGAGAGGATCTGTGAAGCCTCGACCAAGTTGGGAGCACATTTTCTGGTTGTGGGCAGCCATGGACATGGCACTTTTGTAAGGTATTTAATCATTCTCGTCTTTAACAGCTGTTCTCTCCACTCTAATTCTATGATGAATTCGGTCGTCTTTAACAGCTGTTCTCTCCACTCTAATTCTATGATGAATTCAGTGCTTAATTAAGTTGGTGGCGGTGTGATTGAGAATTTGCAGAGCAATCAGGGGAAGTGTGAGTGATCACTGTGCTCGCAACGCTACGTGCCCTGTCGTGGTTGTCAACAAAAAGGTCTTTGAAGGATAGAGAGGAGGGATTCGATCTTGTACCTTTCCATGGCTGAAGGAAGGATTCTGAGCTTTTGGCCTGCTGAAGGTTTTGTAACGCTTCAGAATAAGAAGCAAAAGCTTTAAAAGTGATTGGAGTAGTGTATTTTCTGGGGGATTTGAACTTGTGATGTATGATCTGTTCAACATGTCTTGTAAATATGATTCAACTAATTCCTAATGCCTGGGATTTCATTAAATTATTTACTTATTTAAATGAGTTAACACAACAAATCGATTTTGTTTCTAAATCACAAAAAATCACATTCAGAAACAAAAAACATTCATAATCATCTCTTGGTGGCTATCATTATTATGTTGCTTTTATTGATGATGCAACTAGAAAAACTTGGGTTTATTGCATTTGACAAAAATATGATGTTTTTGATACTTTTTAAGAAATGGAAAGCTTTGGTTGAGAATGAGACAAGAAAAATGTTGAAGTGTCTTAGATCAGACAATTGAGGTGAATATTGCAGCCAGGAGTTTGATGATTATTTTTCATACCATGAGATTTGTAGAGAGAAGACAGTTCTAGGAACAGGACAAACATGGAGCATGCAAGGAGTATAAGATTGCATGTTGGTTTTCCCTTACATTTCTGGACAGATGTTGTAGATATTGTTGTTTACTTAATAAACAGAGGACCTTCAATCTCTTTGGATGGTAGAATTCTAGAGGAGGCATGGATAGGTAAAAAAGTAAACTATTATTTTTTGAAGACTTTCAGTTGTGAATCATTTGTCCATATTGATAAAGAAAATAGAACAAAGATTGAGGAAAAATCCAAGAAGTGTACCTTTATAGGATACTGTCTTATTGATTTTGGTTATCGCTTATGGGATTATGAAAATAACAAAATCATTATGAGTAGAGATGTCATATTCAATGAGAAGGTAATGTACAAAGATCAGTTGCAGGGAAAGAAATGGGAAAAAGAAAAACCAGAATAAACAGTGCTTGATGAGATCATTAAAAAAGAAATTCCAAAGGTACCAGAAAATAAAAATGTACAACAACATGATCAACATGTACCTCATACTCATGCAAGTGTTGTTAGAAGATCTACCGGGTTAAGTAGACCCCCTGAACGATACTCTCCTTCATTGTATTATTTACTGTTGACTGATTCCGGTGAACCAGAATGTTATGAAGAGGCAATGCAGGTAGACACTAAAAAGAAGTGGGAGCAAGGAATGAAAGATGAAATGGATTCCTTGGTAAATAACCAGAATTGGTATTTGGTTCAGTGGCCTGTAGAAAAAAGGGCATTACAGAATAAATGGATTTACAAGTTGAAGGAAGAATATGGAGGCAAAAAGTCGTACAAGGCTCGACTTGTGGTAAAGGGGTTTTCACAAAAGAAAGATATAGATTTTGAAGAAATATTTTCTCTTGTTGTTAAAATGACTTCAATTAGGACTATTTTAAGTCTTGTGGAAGTAGAAGATTTTCATCTTGAACAATTAGATGTAAAAACAATTTTTCTCCATGTGGATTTGGAGGAAGAGATTTATAAGCAGTAGCCACAGGGGTATGAGGTCAAAGGAAAGGAGAATTTGGTATGCAGGTTGAAGAAGAGTTTGTATGGCCTAAAACATGCTCCAAGGTAGTGGTATTTAAAGTTTGACAGGTTTATGATAGAACAAGGTTATAGTAGATGTCATTCTGATCATTGTGTTTATTTTAAAAGGCTAGAAAATGGAAGCTATATTATCTTGTTAATATATGTAGATGATATGATTGTTGCAGGGTCTAATATGAAAGATATAAATGTGTTCAAGAAGAAATTAGCTAATTCATTCGCAATGAAGAATTTGGGTGCTAAAAATAAAATCCTTGGTATGAGAATAACAAGAGACAGGAAAAATTGCAAATTGGAATTGTCTCAAGGTGAGTACATAGAGAAGGTGTTGGAAAGGTTTAGAATGCCAAATGAAAAACCAGTTAGTACACCTTTGGCCAGCCATTTCAAATTAACTAAGGAAATGTGTCCCAAGACACAGGAGGAGATCGAATACATGTCCAGGGTCCCTTATTCATTAGCAGTTGGAAACTTGATGTATGCGATGGTTTTCACAAGACCAGATATTTCACATGTAGTGGGAGTTATGAGAAGGTATATGAACAATCCAAGTAAGGAAAATTGGGAGGAAGTAAAATGGATTTTCAGGTATTTGAGAGGTATTGTTGCTCATGCATTATTTTTTGGAGGTCCAGACACTATTCTACAGGGATATGTTGATTCAGATATGACAGGTGATAAAGATAGCAAGAGGATCACCACAAGGTATGTTTTTACTATAGGTGGAACAATAGTAAGATGGATTTCAAAACTACAAAAGGTTGTTGCACTTTCAACAACAGAGACACAATATGTTGTTTCTATAGAGGCTAGAAAAGAAATGATTTGGTTATAGAGGTTTATGGAGGAATTGGGAAAGAAGCAAGAGAATAGCAGGTTGTATTGTGATAGTGAAAGTGTCATTCATATTGCAAATAAATCATCCTTCCATACAAAGACTAAGAATATACAGCTCAAGTACCATTTCATACGATCCGTCTTGGAATATGGACATTTGAAGTTGGAAAAAATACACACTAGCCAAAATCTTGCAGACATATTAACAAAGGGAGTAGCCAGGGAGAAATTGAGTTCCTGCTCAGTTTCAGTTGGTCTTCAAGAATGAAGATGAAGATGATAAATTTTCCAGGTCCAACAAGGATCATAGTCCATCATATACAGCAGCGGTGGAGTTGTTGAGATCAGTTTCCAAGTGGGAGATTGTTGGTTGTGGAACCTGATTATCTTCCTGATTCAGAGGTCTTTGTTTTCATCTTTTTTTATACCCCATGAATACTTTACACCCCGGAAGAATGTACACTTCTCTACGTGGGGGAGTGCAAAGGGGTTTACCCCCTCTGCGGGGTCCGGGGGCCCCCGACGGGGGTTCATGGGTGAAGCCCACAAAGGAAAATTTCCTTGTAAATGTATATTGTAATTTCATTGTAAATCTAGACTATTCATTATAAGGTCACAAATACGACGATAGAAGTTATGTTAGGGTTTTTTTCCCTAGAAGGAAACCCTCTTTTATGAGGGAAATGTATTGTGTCTATGTATTATTGTGAATATTGTATTCTGAGAGAGGATAATGTGAGAGAAAGAAGAGGAATTTACAGTGGGTTTGTTGCAGGTTGTATCCCTTCATTTGTTGGATAATAATAAAGGAAGGAACTGGAAATTTATCTGGTGGATGTAGCCCACACTGGGTGAACCACGTATATCTGTGTCTCTATTGTATTTTTCATCTTCTATGTTTTATTTCCGCATTTGATTTATTTTATTGCTCCGCGATACTATTTTTCTAACACCGACCTGGGAAAGTTTACCCATAGCGTCATCATTGGATAACAAGGTTTTTGGGTCATTCAAATCTATCCTAACTACGGGAGACATAAACTTGAAAGAGGTAAACCAAAAAACAAAGAGATAGTTTTCATGAAGGAGAGAACTCTGGAACCGTAACAAACCAAACCCATAAACAGTGAAAGAAATCAAACAATCATACCTGGAAATAAACAAACACTTGAATATTCAAGGAATCTCTACCATTATCGCTCACTCTTGGTTTTGATTAACTCCAATCAACCAGAGGACAGAGAGGTATGAAGCTAAACCCATGAAACCCTCGCGTCTTTCCACGAGATACTACCTTATTTCGAGGACATTAACACCAGGAAAGGTAATAATTCGTATGACATCCAAGAGGTCAGTCCATGTTAATTGAACATTACTAATGTCCTGTCTTGATATGACATCGGTAGGTTTTGAAGTAGTAATGTTGAGACCGTTTAAAGAGGTTAGTTTATAATGAAACTTCGTTCACCCATGTTAATCCGTATTTTAATTCAAGGTTTTAAATCAAGTTCGATATCCAAGTTCATAAGTTTGTTTATATCTAGCTCAAAATTTCTAGAATTAGTTTGTAAGAGGTGGATTTACTTATGTTGTTTCAACATGATTCGTACATCTTCCAATTAAACATATTTCAATAATCTTCTTATTTAGACTTTAGATTGGTTAAATCAAACAAACAATATTTTTTAACTCATGTAAAGGGATTCAGTCACAAGAATTTGATCAACGATTTGCACAAAAGAGAACTTCAATTTCATGCTTCACAGTCATGAAATTGAAGGGGGGAAACGATAAAAAATAGACCACACATATTCTCATGAAAATGATAAGAATTCAAACAAGACTAATAGGCATCAACAATCATACGTTGGTACAAAAGAAAATCAAACAATCAGACGCATAGAAACATACTAGGCAGTGAGTATAAGAAGTGATTTTATATTTCAAGGGACAATGAAAAACAAGATGTTAACTAGGTAGCCAACAGGGAGCTAGAGTATTAGCAAATTGAATTGCAATTGGACAGGAAAAAATAGTGTCAAGTTGCACTCAATGAAATTCCCCCTAAATTTCTCATTATTCCTACAAAAGTTCTTAAATAAATGGAGTCTTGCCTCAAATAGTGGAAGAATAGATTCCATGGACCTCTTCAAGGAAATTCTTGGGAGGTCAAGAGTTATGTTAAGATATGTAAACACATAGAAACTATAGCATAGGAATTCCACCTTCCTTCGTTTTGATCTAGGGGATAGATTATTTCCTTAGTACAAGTGTTATAAGAGTCAGAGGGTTGTGTTTCCTCCAATAGGAAAGCTATAAGAGCTCTCCCCGTGATCAATGAATTAGCTATCCAAATATTTATTGAGGCTCCTACTAGGGACAAAATGATAATTAGGAGCATACTTCGTAAAATGGAGAGACATGAGAAAAGGATAAACAAAAGCATCACATTGTATAGCTATTATTTTCAACTACATATATTTTCTCATAATGAAACAATTTTCTTATCTTTTGAGGCATGTGAGAACTTTGTGAGAAGGTGGATAAGGGAAATATAATAATATATTCATCAAGTTATATGAGAGGTCATCTTATATATCAAAAGTTCAAACAACCCAAACAGGAAGGCTAACGGTCAAATGGAGTGTCAAGTTAGTCAAAATAAGTCAAATCCTCTTAGAGGAAAAACATACAATGTTAGAGATAACCAATAGACAAGGAGGGGAAACAAACAACCACCCAAGTGTCTCAAGTTCATATGTTTCATCCCTCTTATTCTTTTCTATAAATTATAAGGATTCAAATTGTAAAGGGATTTTTGCTTGGAATCTTGTATAATTTTCTAAAAAGTGTTAATGAATGAGAAGCCATTGCTAGCCAAGCTTTTTGGAAATGAGTTTAAGTTCTAGAATGTTTGGTTTTTAGAAATGTTTCTATTGATTTACTTAATTTTGGAATTATATGAACATATTCTTTTACAATGTAGATATTTCTCACTTATAAGTAACTTGTTTATTTATTTTATCTCACAGATTACTTGTCTATAACCTTTAAGCATGGTATTGTAATACTACTAGGTATTTGGATTATTATTTTATTTGCTTAAGTAACTTTTAATAAAATTTGAAAGCAGTAAAATATTTGGTGCTACATTTATTACATCAATTTTGTTAGATAGCCTGGGGATCATCCCGCATGCTGCATATTTGATTAGTTGTATTTCATTTTAATGTATTCAAAATGTTACACAAATGGTGGATTGGTCCAAAACTATTCAGATAATAACAAAACTATCTAAACATGGCCAAGCCATAAACCAAGAAGGTTCCCTTTTCCAAACAATGTAAGGTATAGTTGGGACCTTTCATTGAGGAGAATCTGCATCAATTGCATAATGTCATTCAACCATATCAACACATGGTGAGGAAGATGAAAATGCTACGATGAACATGTTGAGCCTCTCTCAAGGATACGACCATCCATTAGGTGATGATGATGAACATGTTAGTGCTACTCACTCAAATCATCAAGCAACACAAGAGAACATGGAAGTTGTTGCATCATCTTGACCACATATAGATTATGTAGAACAAATTCAATTTGAGATCGTTGGATTGAATATTATTGAAGGTTGTCAATCAATGTGAAGCATCAATGAAAAAATGGCATTGCCAATCCAAGTACCTTGTTCTGAGTGGTTAGTGAAATCCACGATGAATATAAATAGAAATATTGTTACCATCACTAATGAAGAAAGCATCAACACACCTTCATTACTAGATAATTTGAACAACAATAAAGTTGTCCATTATTCTGTGGATTTTGGAGGTATGGAAGAACATAATGGAGGTGATGAAGAGCCAAATCAAGAATTTATTGATGAAGAGTCACAACTCCCATATGATCCTTATAATCAGTAAAATTTCAAACCATTACTTAGACAATTTCTAACTCTGCCAATGGAGAGCATGTTAGGAAACGTAGGGATAGAAATATCATATTTTCTTTGATTAAGAAAGAGTTCATAGTTAGTTACTAACTTCATAGGATTGCACCATACTCTTGGATGAGGTAGAAAAAAAAGAAAAAAGAGATGTTAGAATTGAAATAAAAGAAGAAGGATCTTGCAAATAAGAAGATGTCGGAAAGGATTCTTGTACAAGAACAATAAAAAAAAGCAAGGCTTAAAAAATAAAGATAAAGGAAAGAAAAAGAGAACTAAAAAAAATAGGCAAGGCATGAAAAATAATAACGTCAGTCGTTGCAAAAATTCAAAAAGAGCAAGAGAGGAGGGAGGAGCTTTACATGACTACAAATGAGCTTGAACAAAGGAGAATGTTGACCAATTTAGTGGATCAAATTGTAGAAAATACAAATTCTCCAAAGACTTGATAAACATTTAGATCCCCCTCTATCTTCCAGTTGCAACACCTCCCCCCTCTCTTCCTACTAGTTCAAGGGCCAATCTAGTATTTCTTTTCCAACATATTCAATTATGTTGGGGGTATTGAGCACAATTCATAACTATAGTTTCCATATTCCTCCTTGGATGAAAGAAACACACTGACATGAAGTAAATTTAGGAAACTCAACTTATGTGGATCAAGAAAACATAAGAAACTCAACATACTCTGGCTATGAATATACGCATCCTCCTCAAGCATGAAGATGTTTGCTATTCAAGCTAACCATGTGGAATGTAGATTTTGTTACATAGGCATTTTTTTGGTTTACCCTATTTTTCCTTAGATGCAAGCTAAAGTCTTCATTAGTATGTCTTCAAAGCCAATTTATAAGGGTATATAATTAATTCATTGGTCCTTCTTTCCTCTCGAATTCAAAGGATTATATTCAAAGAATGCTAATATAAATCAAAATTTTTTTTTCCACATCTAGTTTTCTATGTCTCATACTAAACTACGGTTGGCACAACTCCATCACACATCTCTTAATTACAACCCAAACACCATGTATATACCAAACATCTACTCATTATACACACCCAAACAACGTATTGATTATTGAAATAATGAAAGGATGCAATTAATTGATGCATAATGCATAATGGTATAGATATTGCACATCCCGAAAGATAATATCTATCCATACTAACGTCAATTTCATTTTGATAATACTTGGGGAACTACAAATGGATGACCAAAATGAACTAGTAAGTGTTAAATAAGGGAGGTACATAACCTAAAAACATATTATGATATTAAAGAGGTTACTCAAACATATTTGCAAATGAGTTTGAAACTATTAATAGACTAAGGAATAGATGAATGAGGATGCAAAACAAGAATATCAGGGTATGGATGAGGTTAATCAAAATTACTCCATAGGATCTCCACATCAAGTGTTGACAAATCACTCCATGTGAGATTACAAAGGGAGCCTTAAA
>ML781378.1:163957-183422 GCA_009831015.1 Picea engelmannii | reverse complement strand
ATTTTAAAATCTAAAGAGATATGCAAATTCCAAACAATTTGCATGTTGAAAAGATAAATTAAAAAGATGAAAGAAAAAAGGAGCATCAATCCCACTATTATTGCAAAAAGAGTGTAGAGAATAATAAATAAATTAACCCAAGGCTAAACAAGTGAAGGGGAATCTGGACCAAAGTCATCAAAGGGAAGATGTAATGACATCCTTATGGAATAATTTTAAATCTAAATTGAACCCAAATCCTTAAGTTGACATAATTTTACTCCAAAAAGATTCCTAAAGCATGATGGGCAAGGGAATATGCCCAAATTGAAGCCAAATAAACCCTATGAACATGTCCAATAATTTTTTGTAATTAAGGAGAAAAATGACATGTTTTAAGTTGTGTAAGTTTCCCTAAATAAGAAAAAGAATATTTTTACCTTTAGTCAAATAGGCATGAATGATCAATCTTATAGATGAATGCAAAGGCTTAAC
The DNA here is from genome assembly GCA_009831015.1 of Picea engelmannii. Taxonomy (NCBI): domain Eukaryota; kingdom Viridiplantae; phylum Streptophyta; class Pinopsida; order Pinales; family Pinaceae; genus Picea; species Picea engelmannii. The sequence goes on along the minus strand of ML781378.1, from coordinate 182,948 downwards.
ACTATTTGCATGTAACATTAGCAAGGAGACAACCACAACCAATAAACCAACAAGAAAGAAAACAAACAACTAGTGTGCAATAAAACATGCAACCAACAAACATTTGGTTGGAACCATTCCTCCTACAACAATATCTCAATTGTAGTTCTTGGTATCGACTAATTCACTTACTTCAATGCAACTTCCCTCATTGATAATCCTAATCTCTATGGACCATATTTGGGGCCTTTCCCTGGATTCTACTTTCCAAAATCCAAACATGCAATTACCAACATGAAAGAAAACCCACAATAGACACCAATTACTATCATGTAAGAAAACCCACAACAATTACCAACACTTACATGCATGCAAGCAAATAAAAAAACAACAAATATTTTGTTGGAAGCATTCCTAAAGAGATTGAATGCATCCTAAGCATAACATATGTGGATTTCTCCAACAAAAATATCTTGGGTCTCTTTCTTGGTACCAACCAGTTCAGTTACTTCAATTCAAATTCCTTCATTGGCAAACTCGAGCTCTATGGACAATATTTGGGACCTTGTAAAGACCTATCTTTCTCAACACAAGTTCATATCAGAGGTCTATATTATTCAATTTTAATTTTTTTTTTGGTTATAAGGATTCTTATTTCCTCCATGGCCTTTGAAATTGTTGTTATTATTAAGGAAAGGGCACTAAAAAAGGAAAGCGCTTGAAGGCAATGGAATCTAACTACATTCCAAAGGCTATATTTTTTCTATGAAGATGTCCTAGAGAGCTTGAAGGAAGAAAACATTATATGAAAAGGAGGAGAAAGAATAGAATACAAAGGTCTAATACCCAATGGAGCGGAGGAAGTTGAAATGAAAAGGCACACAAACCCGTGCCAGAAAAAAACTAGCAACAATTACTAGCATGCAAGAAAACAAACAATTATCGACAAATTACCAACATCCAAGCAAACAATGAAGCCCAAATGCAAGTAAACCCACATGTAGAGAAGTGCTAAACAAATTTCCATGAAGAATTTACTATGTTGAAAAACATAAAGGGTCATAGGATGGTTGGATTAAAATCCTACCACAAAAACATGGGGTCTACACTCAGTCAACCTATGACATAACACATGTGTTCATGGGATATTAGAGAATATATTTAATTTCACTAGATATTAATAAACACCTCCCAAAATTATTTTGTTGAACCCCCTCCCAATACATCTTTCTAATTTAAAAAAAATAAAAATTATTCCTATCGGATACCCCTTTTAATAACTCCCCCATACCCACCCACCCACCCTCCATAAATACCTACAATAAATTGACTCTATTTTTCACAATTTTAAAACTCCCTTTATGGATGAAAGTGATAAGATATTGGTCAAAAAGTAGAATCCCCCCCACACACAAATTGTTCCCTTCGCCCCAATACAGACTCTCTTTACAACTCCACAGTTAAACCCTCCATCATTTTCCTACCACAACAATTAGCATAAGGAAAACAAGGTTATAAATTTTCATTATATAGGAAATAACCTAATTGTGGAGATATGGAAACCATCAATTACCTTCAATTTTTTCATGGGTGTAGAGAAGATGAAAGCCATCTCAAAAATTCAAGTTTCCCACATTCTTGTGCTCCAAACCAAAAACCATAACAGATTGGAACGAGTGATCCAGATTATTTTTGGCATGAAATGACAAAGGAGATATAATAAAGAAATGTATAGAGATATCTCAGATATCCAATAATATAACATAAATATATATTATATGCAACCATAAACATAGAGATACAATAATACACAATTTCTATTAAATTTGAGCGAAATGAACAAAACTGTAGAAATACAGAGTGAAAGACTCGCTAGAATGGTGTCATCTTATCTCTAAGAAGAGATGTGACGGATACTCACATTCTCAAGAAAATGATTACAATGAGGCTCTAAAAACATTTTTAACATAAATAAAATCCAAAACCCTAACCTCAGAAGATGAAAAGCCAACAGTTTTGTGGACCCTTTTGGGTAGTTTGGTGTATCAACTTCCAGGGGGCATAAATTTGGCATACGATCTCTTTTTGGGGCACACAATAGCTCGTTGGAAAGGTATAGTTGAGTAGATTCATTTTGGGGGCTCATTCAAATCCTTTTCCTATCATTGAGGTGCTCGATCCCGAAAAATCTTCATTTAGACCCTCAAAATGGGCCCGAAACTTTAGGAACCGAAAAACTGCTAAAAATAGTAAATTGCCAGAAAACTATTTGGAGCCAATTGGAATAGGTGGGTGGCCAATGATATCCACCTGGATCAATCCTCCCTCCTTAGGAATCAATGGTCTCCATTTCGTTGAGTTCCTAGGGAGAGGGAAAAGCGTTTGTTGAATCTGCATCGTGACGAGTTGTTTGCCTTGTCGAAGAAGTTGCATTGCTTAACTTGTTGAAAGATGTTACGAACCTGTGGATGGAAGGGTTGGACCTTTTTAACCAATATGGATACATGATATGACTGTGTGCAGAACAAATGCTTGTTCTTTTCTTCAATCTTGTCAGCCTGCTTCTGCTGGACATAAGGTGCTTGCATTGAGGTTGCAGTGGTTGCGATGTTCTTTTGTTCACCTTTTGAATAGACTATGAAGAAGCTAAATTTTGTAGTATGATATACTACCTTGTGGAATTGTTTAGGTGGGACAGTAGTCGGAACTACCTTTCGTATCCTGTAGAAATGACCCTCTAGAGTAATAATGACACTACAAAGTCGAGACTCATAGATAGAATGGCACTTCCACATATATGGTTATCCCAAGAGAACATCACAAACATCCAGCAAGTAAACATCACATAATACCTCATCCTTGAAGGGTTGGATGCGATATGAAAATCGACACTGTTGGCTGACACAAAGATCTCATCCCTGGAAAAGCCACTTGATGTTGTATGGTTGTGGGTGTGGTGTTGCCGACAATCCCAACTATTTGACGACCTCTGCTAAAATGAGGTTCTTATAGCTTCCGCTATCAACAATAAAATGAAGCGGGGTCCCCTTCACCCACATCTGTGAATGAAAAAGGTGCTCCCCCTCTTTAGGATCTGTTGGTTCTTCTGGTTGAATTGTTGTGGTCGTGACAATAGTAGTTTGGTCTCCATAGATGATATTTCTTCTACCAGTATTTTCTAAATCAAATTATGAATCAGGGTTCGACTCCTTGTTTTTTATCTTGGCCACCAATGACTGTTTTGAGCGACATTCATCGGTGTTGTGCCAAGGGATTTTGTGGAAATCGCACCATTTTCCAGTGTCCTTCTTCATCTTTATATTACCCTTCTTTTCTTGTGGCTTCGACTGGTTTTCTGAAGGTTGGTTGTTAGGGTCGTTTTTACCATACTTTGGTTGTTGCAGATTTGCAGACCCGAACTCCTGGTTGTTCTGGTGCTTAAGTTTATGCTTGGTTTTAACAACATATGTCTAAGCAGCACCCAATGATGAGATGTCCAGAAAATCCATTTAAATTTGGATGTATCTGTGTAGAGCCCCACGATATTTCAAAACTAGATGTTGCTCAGAGTCTTTGATACCCAGCTTGGTGCACAAGGTATGGAAGGTATTGGTGAACTCTGAAATTTCTTGGCCCCTCTCTTGCCGCAAGGTGGTCCATTTCATGTACTAGTCATCATAGTTTCCAACAGGGTAATATTGTTCCTTGACTGCATCAACAAAAAATTCCCAAGTGGGCTCCGCCCCATATATTCCAGACTCCTATGTGGAACTTTTCTCCTAGTAAGTTTCCCACCAATGTTTGACATGGGGGAGAGCCTTAAGGAGTGCGAAGGTGATCTTTTCCCTGTCAGAGAAATTATGAATAGAGAAATAACCTTCTAGCAGATTTAACCGTTTTTCTAGGGAACTTGCATCTATTTGTCCTTCAAATATGGGAATATTAAAATTATTTTTTACCTTGAAAGGTGAGGTGCCTCCAAAGTGGCTACTTGATGAAGACGCACCTGTTTTTATCAGTAGGCATTGAAGGATGTGGGAAAAATTATCCATCATTTCATCCCTCTATCGTGTGAGAGCTTGCTCAAGCAACAGGTTAAACGAATCGTATGCTCTTCCGTTTTTATTTTCTTCTACCATGGAGGGTTTCTTGTGCGTGCGAGAGAAATTTTCCTCAAGAGAGACAAACTCGATACCCAACTTGCTATACTTGGACCTTGTCGGGGACATGCACTAAAAAAATGATCAAGAGCAACTTGCTATGATACCACTAATCCAGATTATTTTTGGCATGAAATGAGAGTGGAGATATAATAAATAAATGTACAGAGATATCTCAGATATCCAATAATATAACAGAAATATATAAGAGATGCAACCATAAATACAAAGATATAGTAATACACAATTTCTATTAATGAGTGAAATGTACAAAATTATAGAAATACAGAGTGAAAGACTCGTTAGAATGGTGGCAACTTATCTCTAAGAAGAGATGTGATGGCCACTCACATTTGCAAAAAAATGATTAAAATGAGGCTCTAAAGGCATTTTTAACATAAAGAAAATCCAAAACCCTAACCCTAGAAGATGAAAGACCAACAGTTTTGTGGACCTCGTTTTAGGTAGTTTGGTGTATCAACTTCTTGGGGGCATAACTTTGGCATACAATCTCTGTTTGGGGTGCATGATAGCTCGTTGAAAAGGTATCGTCAAGGATATTCATTTTGGGGGCTCAATTAGATCCATTGAATATTATTGAGGTGCTCGATCTCGAAAAACCTTCATTTAGGCCCTCAAAATGGCCCCAAAAGTTTAGGAACCGAAAAATTGCTAAAAATAGTAAATTTCCAAAAGACTGTTAGGAGCCAGTTTGAATAGGTGGGTGGCCACCGATATCCACTTGGATCAATGAGCCTATTCCTCTCTCCTTCGGCTTGACAACTTGAATGCAAGGCCAATATAGAAATGAATTTGACCCAACAAAGAACTGTGCAAATATGAGGACATGTGTTTTCACTAAACGCAATGATTTGGGAACCAAAAAATGAGTGTGGGTAATGGAAAGTGTATTGACAAATAACCACACTAGGTACCACAACAAATGAGGAACCCTTGCACAATTATAAGAGAAAGGTCTCTCCACTTCAAGGTGGAAAGACTATTCCACTATTAGACTTGAGCAGAGAGGGTAAAGCCTTAACAAAAGCAACCACATAGCACCTTGAACAATGCTATTAAATTCCTAATCAATACCACAATTACCACCACATAGTGTTCTTACCATGTAAATATTGGTGTACATCACATCGACTCATTCATATAAACAATTCCATAACACAAAGCAAAATTGACCACTATTAATATCTCCCCCTTATTAATGTAAAATTTATCAACTCACAAAACAAAATATGTAACATCACAAATGTTACAAAAATATATAACATAAAATCATTTTACAATATTTATATTCAAATAAGTGACAAGTATAAGAAACATTTTCAATCAACTTTTACCCTCTTTCAATTGTCAAATTCCTTTTCTTCTTGAGCACCAACTTCTTGTCATCACCTTGATACATTTTTAGTGGAAAAGACGTTACAATTATATTATTTAATTCAACGTTTATTATGCTTATTATTATTAGTAGTTTTTAAATCCACGAATATTATTAATTTAATATTTATGTATGCATTTCAACCTTATTATTATCCCTGTCACCAAGATTTCTACCTTATCTGCCATTCAACTAAGCTTTCTACTTTATCAGCTACAATTCAACGATAGGCCATCATACCTACCTCCTTTCAAATTCAAGATAATCTCACTCAATGACACAGGCTCGCATTAGGAGATTTGAAATGCACGGGCCCTACAATTAATCTATATATATGATGTGATCTAAACCATATACGTCTACATGAAACTACACAAGAAATCATAAATTCGAGTCACGTTGTGTATTTTGGATTAATGAAATTGAAATCCCGAATGCAATGAGTTGTATGTTTGGAATTCTTATTTTTATTTTATTTATTTTTTATAATAATAATAATAATCTATTTTTAAGGTTATTCCATACACTAAATTGGTGTATGAGATCTCCTTGTTTGTGGGATAAGGGATCCTCCTTAGCCCAGCAATTTGATTGGTAAAGTCTACGAAGGTATACATACCCTACGTAAAGTCTATGTTTCTACGTGGTAAAATGTATTTTGGTTATTAATAAGTTGTGAAATAGTCATCTATAATGTATTAATTAATTGTTATGTGTGTGAATGTAGTAATCAATTGCTATGTGTGTGAATGTAGTAATCAATTGCTATGTGTGTAAATGTGTGTTGAAGATGAAAAGTACTTTCTCTTAAATTGTCCAGCCTATATCTATATTACATTTTATTTTCAAAATATTGATCACACTACCAATCTTCCCAACCTTTTAACTCAACAAAAGTATGGTGATCTTGAAAAACTTCTGTTAATGCTTTTCGAGCACATAAACAAAATTCTAAAAGATCACAAGTAATCACTTACCCTCTTAAAGTTCGATAGACCAATTAAGTCTTAGTAGATGTTAATCATCATGATCATCATTATTGTTATTTAAAAATAATGTTAGTTTGATATATTATTTTTATTTAAAAAATAGTATTATCTAAATTAAGTAATTGATAAATCATAAAAAATAATTTTTTAATTTATATAAATTTTAAATTATTATAATTAATATTTATCTAAATTTAATTTATCTAAATTTTAAATTATTATAATTAATATTTATATTATTTAGATAAAAAAAATTAAAACTAATAAAAGATTATTTTTATTATTTAAAAGATTATTTTTTATTATTTAAAAATTTATTAAATTTATATAAATTTTAAATTATTATAATTAATATTTATATTATTTAGATAAAAAAATCAAAACTAATAAAATATAATTTTTGTTATTTAAAAGATTATTTTTATTATTTCAAAGTTTATTTTTAATTATTTAAATGAATTTAAAAACATAACCAAGTTTTAAAATTGTAAATTTTGATGAACCAAATTGCAATGCATGTATGATGGGGATGATTTTTAAAAGAATATTCAAGTAAAATGAATATCTTTATCATGTCAATAAGTTGTAAAAATATATATATTTAAAAATTTTAAAGAGGGGTGGTGGGTGTTGGGATGTTTGAGAATTAGGAGAATATATTAATAATGGGTTTTAAGAGTTTGAATGTGATGGGTGACTAAAGTGTAATTATCAAATTGATGCTTTCACAAACTTCATCCTCTTACCATAAGATAACTTTTATCATTGTTTGCTCGCTAATTTTTTTTAAAAGATATTGTTCTACCAAGTCCCTTGGGGCTGCGAAGCTTTATCACTCCACGAAGCTTTATCACTCCCATACCAGCCACTATGTGGGGAAGTATCTGGGGTGGGTTTCTAGCATGGAATCTCCAACGTGGGAAAAAAAGTCCTCTATGAGCATAACCATCAAGTGGATGCCTTAGCAAATGAAGCCACTTCTTTAAACAAATGACTCATTAATGCAACATATGTTACTATATTGAATGCCCCAGATTGCATATGCCGTTGGTAGATTCAAAAAGACTTGTGCAATTGAATTTTTGGCTTGCTCTTGGAACCCTCTAGTAAGTTTTATCATCAACATTGTGGGATAATGGATGCTAACAAGGGAGATACCAAGGTGGCTTGGAGTAAAACTGTGCTATACAATTTTTACATGTTAAGATCTACAGTTTGTATCTAATTGGTTTTATGGCATTGTCAATTTTGGTCTCATTATGTGGGTAAAATATCCCTTACACTAGCTACACGGAACTAGTTGTGTGAATGAACTCTTGGAATGGGTTTACCCTAGGACTATTGTTTATGTCTAGTCAATTGCATGCTATATCTCCCTGGATTCCTGGATTGGTATTTTCTCTTATGGTTTCTCGAGAACCATAAGTAGGAGTGTGTTCTCTGCTACTATATTGGACATTTTCAGTTGGGGGTCTAGCCTCTTCAATTTACATGAATTTGGGTCTCACGATAAATGTAATTGGGTGTCAATTGGTGGTTTGTTGGTCTTTTATGGTTGGTTGTGCACTGAGGTTTTTCTAGTACATTGGAAACAAGGGCTTAATATGGGGAATTGAAGGAGTTGGGAGCTTAGTTCCACTTTGTGCCCTAACTAAATGGATTACAATGAAACACAAGAATTTATGAGAACTCTTTGTAGGCATGAGGAAGCCATACAATGCAATAGAATGGATATCTTCTTTGTGGCTTTCAAAGTCCACGAGAATGAGCATCGTTATAACTCTCATATTACCATAATCATGAATACATTGGTACAACAAAAACAACAAATTGACTCCTTACAAGCTAAATGAAACTTGTTAACAAATTTGGTGTTCAACCTATACAAGGAGTCTCAAGGTCTCTCAGTGAACAACTTAAAACTAAAGAATGTCCACAAATTTTGTCCACCCAAAACTTTAGGGAAATGATACTATCCATGAATGTTAGAGGACATGGACATAGGAAATCAAGGGTCCCATCCCACCAACTTGGGTTTGGAAGTCATTGGCAATCATTATGTTTTCCACTAAACCTTATGTTTTGCAAAATAATTTTGCAAAATAATTAAATATTTAAGAATTGTTGAGATGCTTTTAGCAAGTTTTGTAATACTATGTATGTTTTTAGTAAGTTTTGTAATCCTAACTATTTAGTTACCATTACAACTCTTTTAATATAAATTTTTCTAATTTATGTTTTTAAAATTGAAAAAAAATTTAATATAAATTTTGAATTTAATAAAAAATTCAATATAAATTTTGGATTTTATATATGATAAAATAATTATTCAAAGTTTTTTACTTAATTTTAAATTAATTAAAATATTATAAATTTAAACAAATTCAAAATTATCGTATGGTTAAATTAAATTTCCAGCTATCAAAATAACTATTCAATTTTTTTCACCTAAATCTGAATTAACTAAAAGATGTTGTCTAATTATTCCAAAAAAAATATAAATTTGTACAAAATTAGTAATTTTTGTTATTTAAAATCCATTTCTGAATACATAAATGGAATCAGCGGGCTGAAAAACTATAAACACTGATTATACAGAAATAATCACTCAAATCTGTTGATTTAACAATTTCTGACTCGATTTCAAGCAAGTGTAACAAGAAAATATCAAAAATCAGTGATTTTTGTTATTTAAAATCCATTTTTGAATGCAGAAATGGAATCAGCGTGCTTAAAAACCATGGACACTCGATTATACAGAAATAATCACTCAAATCTACGGATTTAACAATTTCTGACTGGATTACAAGCAAGTGTCACCAGAAAATATTGAAAATCGGTAATTTTTGTTATTTAAAATCCATTTTTGAATGCAAAAATGGAATCAACATGCAGAAAAATCATGGACACTAGGATTATACAGAAATAATCACTCAAATCTGCGGATTTAACAATTTCTGACTGGATTTCAAGCAAGTGTCACCAGAGAATATCGAAAATCAGTAATTTTTGTTATTTAAAATCCATTTTTGAATGCAGAAATGAAATCAGCATGCTGAAAAACCATGGACACTAGGATTATACAGAAATAATCACTCAAATCTGCCGATTTAACAATTTCTGATCGGATTTCAAGCAAGTGTATCTAAAATCAGTAATTTTTGTTATTTAAAATCCATTTTTGAATGCAGAAATGGAATCAGCATGCTGAAAAACCATGGACACTAGGATTTCTGACCGAATTTCAAGCAAGTGTCACCAGAAAATATCGAAAATCAGTAATTTTTGTTATTTAAAATTCATTTCTGAAATGAAATCAGCATACTGAAAAACCATAAACACTCAGATTATACAGAAATGATCACTCAAATCTACGGATTTAACAATTTCTGACCAAATTTCAAACAAGTATCACCAGAAAATATAAAATTAAACAAAATCATCACAAATTGAATCAAAATTTTAGATTATTTTACCGTCCAATTCAATTTCCGACCACAGAAACAAAATTAATCACAAAATTAAACGGTTCCAATCCCACGCAATGGCGAATTTAATTATTGAATTCTGGAATCAAGGCCCACAGGGAGTCTTTTCTTATGAACAGTGTCGTGAAAACGGGAATACACGCTGTATACGTGTCCGTTCAGTACATATATTAAAAGGAGTCTGTGAAACAGAGCCTAGACTGGTGGCGATCGATGATTGATGGTGGCGTAGCAAGTGGAAGTGGCTGTTGCTTTCTAAATTAAAAAAAAAAAAAACAGCAGCTTCCCTTGGATTCGCCCGGTAACTCGATTCAGTGGGCGAGCAATCATACACAGCCAGAGAATATAGTATTTATATGCCTTCTGTAATCACCCCGGAATCCATTATTATCCGAATCCAACCAGAGAAAATAACTGGAGAGAATAGAATTAAGATGGTGAATATAGTCGTTGCAGTGGAGGAGAGCGAGGAGAGTTTGCGTGCCTGTGAATGGGCTTGCAAACATCTCTTGGCGGCTCAAACAGACATCCAGCAGTCCTATAACTTCATACTGCTCCATGTTCAGCCAATTCCCTGTGTTTCCACGGGTCCTGGTAATTATATGCTTCCTTTCATCTAATTCACACATTTGTTTAAATTTCAAATACAGTTACATCCATTTTTCGTTAGATTCCTCTTTTTCTCTGGAATATCCAGATTTAGGGTTCTTCAACCTATGTTTTCCCCTTCGAATATCTGGATGAAGGGCTGCAGGCTGCTTAACCTCCTTGAAGAGCCTTGGTCAGTTACATTCATTTCTGTTATCCTGAGAACATCTGTATATATGTGTATTAATTGTGCAGCATATATTCCTAGCGATCAGGTGTTCGAGCTTCTTGAATTGCAAACGAAGAAGACCACCCAGAGAATATTGAAGCGAGCTCTCAATGTCTGCGATCGATATGGTGTAAAGGCAGAGACCCATGTTGTGATCGGCGAGGCCAAGGAGAGGATCTGTGAAGCCGCGACCAAGTTGGGAGCACATTTTCTGGTTGTGGGCAGCCATGGACATGGCACTTTTGTAAGGTATTTAATCATTCTCGTCTTTAACAGCTGTTCTCTCCACTCTAATTTTATGATGAATTCAGTGCTTAATTAAGTTGGTGGCGGTGTGATTGAGAATTTGCAGAGCAATCAGGGGAAGTGTGAGTGATCACTGTGCTCGTAACGCTACGTGCCCTGTCGTGGTTGTCAACAAAAAGGTCTTTGAAGGCTAGAGAGGAGGGATTCGATCTTGTACCTTTCCATGGCTGAAGGAAGGATTCTGAGCTTTTGGCCTGCTGAAGGTTTTGTAACGCTTCAGAATAAGAAGCAGAAGCTTTAAAAGTGATTGGAGTAGTGTACTTTCTAGGGGATTTGAACTTGTGATGTATGATCTGTTCAACATGTCTTGTAAATATGATTCAACTAATTCCTAATTGAGCTAATGCCTGGGATTTCATTAAATTCTTTACTTATTTAAATGAGTTAACACAACAAATCGATTTTGCTTCTAAATCAATTTTGCTTCTAAATCACAAAAAATCACATTTAGAAACAAAAAAATCACATCCAAAAAAAAAACACTCAAAATCAAAATAAATACTGTACAAAATCATTGGAACCATAAATCCAAATCCATGACAAATAATGATTTTTTCCTCTGAATCACCAATAATCACATTCAGAAGAAAAAAACACTCAGAAGCAAAATACTGTACAAAATCATTGTAACCATAAATCCAAACAAAATACTGTACAAAATCATTGTAACCATAAATCCAAATTCATAACAAATAATGAATTTTTCCTCTGAATCACCAATAATCACATTCATAAGAAAAAACACTCAAAAGAAAAATACTGTACAAAATCATTGGAAACATAGATCCCAATCCATGACAAATAATGATTTTTTCTTCTAAATCACCAATAATCACATTCAAAAAAAAACACAGAACCAAAATACAGTCATCTTGTAAAAAAATCATTCGAATCATAAATCCAATAATCACATTCAGAAAAAGACACAGAACCAAAATACAGTCATCTTGTAAAAAATATTTGAATCATAAATTCAAATTTATTACAAATAAAGAAAAGTTTAGTCTAATTGTTCTATGTTTTGGTCCTTTTTGCTAGAATTTAGTGATTATTCTGGACGAAAGCACAGTTTTCTGTTGTTTAAATTGTATTTCTGAATGCATAAATGGATTCAGAGTGCTGAAAAATCTATGGGACACTCTAATTATAAAGACTTAGTCTCTCAAATTTGAAGATCCAACAATTTCTTACTGGATTGGCAAAACTAAAACGAAAAATTTGCTGCAGAAAAAACAAAACTTAGAAAGTTTAGACTACCACATAATGAAAGGCTTTGTCTAACTGTAATACATTTTGGTCATTTTTGCTTAAATTCAGTGATATTAATCTAGATGAAATCAGAGTTTTCTATTGTTTAAATTATATTTCTGAATCCATAAATGGATTCAGTCTGCTGAAAACCCAAAAAAGCCAAAACTTAGAAAGTTTAGAGTATTTTGTCTAGCTAATCTACATTTTTGCCCAAATAAAGTAAGAAATTATTGAATTTTCAAATTTGAGGGACTATGTGTATATAATTAGAGTGCCCCAATGATTTTTTAGCAAACTGAATCCATTTATACATTTAAAAATACAATTTAAATCACAAAAACCTGTGATTTCCTTTAAATTAATATCACCAAATTCAGACAAAAAGAGATAAAACTTAGAATAGTTAAACAACAACCTAAAATAAATTGTCTAACTATTCTACGTTTTAGCCCTTTTACATAAATTTATAAAACTCGTTTCTCTATTAGCAAAACTCTGTTTTCCAGAGCCGTTACAACAATTAATAGTTGATTTCACGAAACCGCTTTACAAGCATTTGGGTCATTCACCATTCGTCTTGAATCGAAAATTTGTGGGATGATTTTTAAAGAAATTGCTCCTTATTTTGAAAGTCTAAGCTAAGAGATTTCATTTCTATTTTAAAATGAACGTAGAAATATCCCTCGTTTCACATTATTTAAATATTATTGTATGCACGGTAAAACTTTGTTCAACTGTTTAGCTCCATTTTAAACCAATCTTTATACTTAATTTTAAATCAATCCAAATTTCAACCAGTTAGGTCAATGAATTTTGACAAACTGAAGAAAAGATTATTACAATATTAGTATGATTCATTCTAAAATTATAAAATACATGAAAATCTTTCATGTATTATGGACTTTGCTCCTCATTGTAAAATCCGGGCAAAATCTAAAATCTTACTCAGATTTTCTTGGCATTGCATATAATCTATAGTTATTAATGCACACTCAATTTGTTATACTAGCAAATTTCAATTTTTTTGGACTTCAATTTTATTTTATTGATCTAATTTACAAAACTCTTTGCACTCATGTTTCATGAACATTTCATGGAAAACTTTTTGCTTTCGTACTTGTATCACAAAAGTAAATTTCAATTTAATGATTTTTTTATTCTTTATAAATGTATTTCCATTTGTTTACCTTCCATTTATTTGACTTTTTTTTCCACTTTGTTTATTTGTTTATTTTGATTTTTTTAATATTTTCAAATTCTTATATTCATTTTCAATTTTTTTTAATTGTTTTTTCTATATTCTTACATATCATTTTTCTACTTTTTATTTTTTCTGTATTTATTTTCAATTCTAAATTTAGTTACTTTAATATATTTGGTAGGGTTTTTCAACTTAAATTAAAAATAATGATTGTTATCCTCTCCACTTAAATTTAGTTTTTAAAATGATATATTGAACTTTTAATGAGTATATTATTATAAGAATCATCCTAACAAAATTTATTTTTTGTTAATGAAGTAAGAATTATTATAAAAATTATATATATATAATTTTTACCTCTTAAGAGATCACAAGTTCAAATCTAGAGGGGGGTAGGGTATGCATACCTCCGTAGACTTTACCAGTCAAATCTTAAATTTATAATTAATAATTTAAGAAAAATCAAAATAAAAGTTTATATAAAATCAAAATTAAAAATATATATTTAATATCAATAATATATATATATATATGTGTTTTAATCATTTCCATTAGGCAGAATTTACCACTATAAATTCCAATTTCTGCATAGTATGTGTTTTACTAATCATTAGAGATCTCCAAGAACTAGGAAACCTCCATCATTGAACGCCCACCCAATCTCAGAGATTAATGGATTGCATTCTAGATCCATTTCAATAGTTTAAGATGATTCGTAAATTGGTTTATTTTCAAGGTTGGATGATTTTCTTTTTCTTACAAGATACAATTTCAACATTGCCAGGCCATACACCCTCTCTTTGATTTGATTTCCTCTTGTTGGGCATATTCTTTCTTCCACACTATCATTTTCCACGACATACACATCCTTTAGGATGCAATTTATTCTTTCCCTAGGCCATACACTCTCCTCTAAGATGTGAATTCTTCATAAGTTGGTCGTACACCTTTTCCTAGGCCATATGTGCTCGTATGGCGACCATACACAGGTATAGGAGGTTGGTTACTGGGTTTTTTCCATATTGTTGGTTGTGTCTCATCCTCGCATTTAAATCGTGAAGACATGTTTATATATATCTGAATTTATTTGTGTTAATGCTTGATTACATTTCCATGGATGTTGGAAATGAGAGCATTCCAAAGCAATCAATGGGAAAGAGGGAAAAAAAAGGTTTATGTTGTAGCTAATGAATACTTATATAATTGTGTAATCGAATAGGAAAGAGGGAAAAAAATGGCTTATGTTGTAGCTAATGAATACTTATATAATTGTGTTATGGATGTAAGAGAGTGATACAATAATAGAGATCAATGTATCGAGATCAATGTATCTTAATGATTATTGGTTTTGTGAATAAACCAAGACTCCATTATCACTAATGAACTAAGATCGAGATGCTTGATCTCAAAGTCTATTGGTGCTTGAAATTGGGAAAAGAGATCATTGTTGAATGAGTGCATTGCTCAATTCCTTCACAAAATGGGGATTGAATTGTTTTCCATTGATGAGTATTTCACTGGCAATAATCTTGTAGAAGGAAAATTACATTTGGGGAAATAGAAGTGTGGATATAGAATTGGAACTTGGTTCTATTGGAGAACAAACTAAGTGTTTTTTTTAGAGCCAAAATGAATAGAGTACAAGACTCCTAAAGCCACATTATTACTTGGCCACTACCTTTCTGAAGTAGGCTATACAGAGGCATGGAAAGTGTTGTGGCTGGAAATTGGTAATCAAACAAAGACCTTGGGCCTGTAGCTTTGATATATTAGTTTTCATTGGAGGATTTTTTCCAAGTACTATGAAACAATATACTCATCGTTATTACTAGCCATTGACATTTTGACCAGTATTGATGAAATTGGGGATTGGTGGATCGACAAGGTAGGATAATGTTATTCTTATTCTCAATCCTTTAACATGTGATAGACATCCTTTCACAGAGGTTGGATGTATTCATTCAATTTATAGAGAGTAGGTGGTTTTTTTTTCAATTTTGCAATGAGAATAGAATCCTTGAAGCCAAGAAGTTAATCCATTTAGTACCTACCTACATTTTTATTAACAATTGAGGAATTTGAGTCCAAAATACATATTTTTGTTACATTTCCAATTAGTTGTGCACATGTTACACCCAAGAACAAGCCATTTTGAAGACATAGATATTTCTACAAGATAGAGAAAAATAGAACAAAGTTTAATTTCCACAAGGAATCCATGTTGGTGAAGTGAGTGGGATATAATCCCCTTGTTTGTGGATCATAAGGTATAAAAAAAACTGAATTCTTGATCGTGATGGAACTTTCAATGGAAATAGATGAGGATGGAAACATACTACCACTCCATCTTTCTTATGGATAATTGTAGAAGGGAGACGATGAAGAAAGCACAAAGACTCATCCTGCTCTAGAACTTAGAATAAGTGGAGAGCTAATCAGTCAAGGAAAGAAGGAGAAGAATACCAAGACGCCTAAATCAAATAGGAAATTCCTCATTTTTCATTGCTATAGGAAGAAAGGCCATAGAATTACCAACTGTTATTACTCAAAGGTATGTTCATTATGTGGGAAGAAAGGCCATCAGGTGGAATCTTGTTGGGAGAAGCAAGCCATGTGACACAAGCTAGATTGCTTTTAGAGGAGGAATGACAAAAAGGCTTCCTCGGTCCAACAACAAACTCAAAGCACATGGAGAGGAGGAGTATGTCAACCAATCAATGTAGTAGAAAAAAAACAAATTCCACCATTGCAAGTTGAGTGGAGATTGGGAAGCAACGTGTTGATGACTTCATCTAAATCTTCACCCTAAAAACTACACAACCAAGAGTAGAGTGTGGAAAGTGAATTCTAATAGAGATAAATAGCTCACTACATATCCAACTCAAGGAGAATAATCTGTCCAAGGATATTTATCATCACAGGAAGTATGTATCACCATCGAAGAGGATAATAGGTTGATTCCAACAATTAAGGTCATCTGATTCCAATTTCTACCAACAATATTTTAGAAGAACCCATTCTTGGATATGTGTAGGAGATTGATGCATGAAGTTCAATGACCTTGGAGGGGGTTTCTTGAGAACTTCATGACAACTGCCAAAGAAAACAAAATGTTGGATGATGAATTGTGATTGCACACAAAGGTTGTAATCCAAATGGTAATGTTGTAGAGACAGAGTTCTTGTAAGCATGTGTAGGAACCAAAGAATTGTTTCTATGATGGGAAGCAATTGATCCTAGCAAAAGAAAGTACACCACACTTTCTCTTATGGAATTTTTACATGATGACATAGCTTGTCGAGGTCACACTGAAAAAGAAGCACAACATTCAACTTGGCATCATTGATTACTAGGATGGACTATCTCAATGTCTAAGAGATATTGGAATTAATGTTGATTATAGAGTTAGGATCTAGAGATTGCTCGAAGTTGAGAGTCATGGAGAAAACTTCTACATTGCAGGAGAAAGTGAGCTAGGAACCAAAGGCAGACCCATAGCTATAATTGGAGAAAATAGATAAAGCCATAGCTAGTACTAGAGAAAATAGATAGAACCTTGACCTATATCTAGACTCATAATTGTGACTAGGAGCCAAAGTCAGAGCCATGTTCCAGAGAAGTAGACAAAAGGCACAATGATCCATATTTGTTTCCTTCAATATTTTTGAGACCAAAAAGCCTCTGAATGGGAAGGTATGATCCAAAATGGATCCAAAAAAGTGAATGGTAGTAAGACTCAGTATGTATGCTACCAGATGTAATATAATATGCATAAACGAGAATATTCAACATATATCAATGGAACAACAAAATATTAGACTATGAAATTCAGGTAATTTCACCTGCAATACCTACAATGAAGCAAGTGTAGTAGAATATGAAATTTGATAGCATGGATTGTGTGAGAAAATGGAAGAAGTTTTGATTGGTGAACAATTGTGGGAGTTGAAATATGATCATAGACCAATTTATATTTAAGTTTCACTTGGGATGAACAACAACAAAGTGGGACAAAAAATCAGTGCATTCAACAACTTCCTTCAAAGGGCAGAATTCTTTTGACTCAAAAAAACTATAACACCTTCAAGATAGCGCTAGAGAGGCTATTTAACAAGGAGAAAATTTTGTCTCGGGGCCTCTATAGTCTTGAGCTAACAAATTTAATTCAAAGAGCACTTACAAAATGCAAAAGAGAAAAAAATAGGAAATCTGAAACAAACTATTTTCTGTTTAATGCTTGGTTTGATGAGGAATGAAAAATAGAAAAGAAACTTTGAAAGAGTCAAGCCAGAAAGAAATAAACATAAAATCCTACAAGCAAATTGTAAGAAAGAAAAAAATTGATTTCATGATCTCAAGGAGGGAGGAACCAATTTTCTTGGGGTAAAATAAACCAAAGTTATTTTGGAAGGAACCTCAAACGAGAAAGAAACAAACTGAAAATAATATCACATCTTATCAACAGCTCGAGTATGAAAAGAAGCTTTATGAGAAAGATCCTCAGGTTGACCCCCCTCCCTTGGTCAACACTACTACTAAGCTCTTCACTGTGCAAGAGATTGAAGTGGGTATCGAAACGTTGGGGGGTTGGAAAATAAAATTATTTAGTTGAACTCCAAGAAGAATATCTAAAATGGGGTTCAAAAAATCTTGCACCTCACATTATGAAAATTTTCAACAACATCATTCAGCAGTGATTCTCTACAGATTGGACAATGAGTCTAGTAATATAGTTTTTCAAGAGTGGGGATATCAACAATCCCTCCAATTATAGGACTATAATGATAAACCCCTTGTTTGCAAGGTTATTCAGAAGTATGCTAGAAAATAGAATCAACAAGTGGGCAGAAGAAAGAGATAAGTGTGCCAAAGGGAAAGAAGGTTTCAGACCTAAACACTGAACGATTGATCACTCTATAACTCTAAGGCACATCATTGAAAAAGTGTGGGAGAAAAAAGATGAAGTATTTTGTTGCTTTTTCGATTTCAAAACAGCTTTTGACACGGTCCTTAGAGATAAGCTTTGGCATAGAATGGAGGAACTTGGGGTTCATATGCATCTTAGAGCAGTTGTCCATAGGTTATATGAGGAGGTTAACTTCAAAATTAGAACATCAGTTGGTATCTCCGAATGTTTTAGGAGTGATATAGGGGTCAAGCAAGGGTGCCCATTGTCCCCTACCCTTTTTGGTTTATATATAGACAAACTTGAAGAGTGGTTAAACTTGCAGGAGGGTGATGGTGCTCTTTTGGGAGAGTTTGTGATAAGGCTTCTCTTGTATGCAGATGACCTTATTCTGATTGCTAAATCTACTCTTGGATTGCAAGAACACTTAATTTCCCTTGAGAACTTTTATAGTACAATGGTGATGCAAGTCAATACTAGCAAGATGAAAGTGGTAGT
>ML781378.1:127128-137759 GCA_009831015.1 Picea engelmannii | reverse complement strand
TCTATTTTTTTTCTATTTATTGACTGAAAACTATCAATTATATTTAACTGTATTGTATTTTTCTCTCACCGTTGTCTTGTACGTCATCCCTTCTCTTCTCTCACCAGTGTAATCATTTTACTCATCTTCCCTTAAAGTGTCATGTTTTTCCTAGTTATCAGACAAGTTGCAAGAACTTCCGCAACTTGCAAACCTCAAGGAATATCCAGCCATTGAGTTATCTTTGTCTTCAAGCTGAGTCACAGTGGCTTATAATCTGCCTAGTTGTTGCTTTGACATATTTCAATCATTTCCTATAGGCCTCAACACATTCTTCAGTGTCGTCAAAGCATTTAGCAATCTTAAGTATCTCTGCCAGAATTTAGTTTTGCATGCTTTGAAGTTTGAATCAATGTCCCAAAACTAGGAATTGGGAAAAAATTAGTGAGGGTCATCACTTCGGGAAATTGGAAAAATGAGGAAAAAATGTACAAAACTTGACCAGCATAAGCTTGAACATGAAAAACTCGAAAATCTCGGCAAACTGAAAAGCTCTAAAAAATCAGAAAAATTGAGGGAAATCACAGAGTTTTGCAACTCTGTATTGAATCTCTTCTTAAAGGTCTTAGATTGTTGCTACCTGATTCATTTGCAGGTCCTCCATTATTATTCTAAGTTACTTTATTTCCTATTTGAGTTTTGTTTGAGAGTTAGTTCTTCTTGGTGCCATTTCTTTGTGTGTTCATGAAGGGAAGGGCATTACGCTATAAACTTGATAGTTACTGGGGCAATTTAACCTATCAACTTGCAGAATGAGAATTGACAAAGGGAAAGTCAATGTTAGTATGAGGTCTCCTAAGTTGAAGTCTTGCCTAATCTTAAATCCACCCCTAAATTTGCTTGATCATCTGCCTATGCATTGTCTATCATTGGCACCTAAACAAAATTATTGCATATAAATGATGTGGCTAGTTGTGAAACCATTAGGTAACTCATCCTTTTGAGATTGGTATTAGAGGGGTATGATTTCCCTCTCGTAATATTGATCATCAATTTTGAATCTCTTATTCATTCTCAACTTTGATTTCCTTCACAAAAGGGCGTTAGAGGGGTATGATTGCCCTCTCGTAATATTGATCATCAGTTTTGAATCTCTTATTCATTCTCAACTTTGATTTCCTTCACAAAGGGTCATATCCCATTCAATGCTGCTCTCCAACCAAGATACCACATGAATAATAGGTTAGGTAATATTTGTGAGATTTAAAAATGACAGAGTGCCCTTCCCAGTGAATGATCATATTGGGGAGAAAGTTGGAAGAACATAAACTAAATTATATCCTTTTGATGGTAATTGTATCTTAGAGAAAATAAAAATGTACTTTAACAAATTAAATAATATGCCTGTTAATAAAATGCAACTCAAGTTTCTTAGAAGTACCCAAGGATACATGTGACTATTTTGACATAATAAAAAAGAAACTAGAAATTTTGGTAAAAGATGTGAAAAATACTGTTATCAATATAACCTCTCAAAACGCATCAGAATATTATAAATCTGCCATCATTTTTGTTCTTCCAACAATGTGATATGTTCTAGTTCACAATCTCTCATTGCCATTGAAGAAGTGAAATTGTTGTTTTGACTATTGCTACCAGTTTTGATAATATGAGCTAGGGTATTTGGTGCTTGTGTTATCCTCTTTGAAAGAAACAACCTTTTAGAGAGTTTGTTTCATCAATAATTGGGACTTCATAAGGTTCCCAACCACATCACTCATGCAACTTCTTAGTTGCAATGAGTGGCTACCTATATTCTACACATGTTTCCAGAATGAAACGTAACTATGAACCTCTGTAAAGAACTTCAAGGGGGATTCTACATGTTGGCGACGGAAGTCACTCCTGGATTGCTAACAGGAGCAGAGCCCGACGCCCATAAATTTTATGTCATGGTTGTTCATAGATGGGTGATTGAATGGCAGGAAACTCAAAACAATAGCGTTCAAACTCTAAAACTAGGCCAGGTATGCATGAGCAAGTGAGGTCTTGCGTAAACTTCAGACAGTGAGATAGAGTCATCCCTGCGATGCTCTAAGAACTCCTTCTGCATCTTCAGTACCTTGCTATTGGGATATGGAGTCACTTATTAAGCCGGAAAACATGAAAAAAAGGAAATAAAACAAGAGAACAGGAAAATATTTACAAACAGAGGAGCCGTCTAAGGCTCAAAATAAACACTTTTTCAGAAAATGCCCATTCACTGGGCTATTGAAAACCTCTTCACCCTCTAGATCCTGCAACCTGTAAGTGTTGTTGGAGAAAATCTCAGAGATTTTGAAGGGGCCGATCCAGAGGGCGTCGAACTTGCTGTGTTTGCCTTTATCCTGTCTAGGTGCGTCCCATTTAAATACCAAATCCCCGATCTCGAACTCCCTTTTCCTGACCTTCCTGTCAAAAGCTTGTTTGATCTTTTGCTGATGACTGTAAGTTGCGTCCCTCACTTGTTCTCTGATCTGCTGTACTTCAACTAGCTGATGAATTCTTCTGATCATATGATCAGGTTCTCCCTCGTAGTCTTGAAAGAACTTCGCCACAAGTAAGGCGAGATGAGTAGGGAAAACCGCTTCTGCTCCGTAGACTAGTTGAAATGGCGAAGTGCCCAGAGACTTCTTCGTGGTGACACGATCGGCCCACAGAGAAAATTTCAACTTTGAATCCCAGGCTCTTTTGTTATCCTCTAACAATCTTTTGATTATCTTTATCAGGCTTTTGTTAGAGGATTCCACTAAACTATTGACCTGGGGATAGTAGGGGGTGGAGTGAATTAGCGAGATCTGGAACTGCTCACAAAACTTAATTAGAGGTTCAGATTTGAAAGAAGCAGCATTATCGGTGACAATCCTGCTGGGACAGCCAAATCGGGCTATGATATCCTCCAGGAAGCTGATAACTACTTTGTGTGATGCGCTTATGGTGGGGATAGCTTCTATCCACTTGGTGAAATAATCTGTTGCAGTCAGGATCCATCTGTGCTGACCACTCGAGGGAGGATGAATTTCTCCGATGAAGTCCAACCCCCACTGCTGAAAAGGTGCCGAAGCTACTATGGGCTTCAATGGCAGTGATTTGAGTTGTTGCTTTCCTGAGAACCTTTGGCATTTGACACAAGCTCGTATCTCCCTGCAAACATCGGAGAATAAAGTGGGCCAGTAATACCCAGCTCGGAGTATCTTGTGAGCTGTGGTCTTCCAGAAATGATGGCTTCCGCAGAGGCCGCTATGAAAATCAAACGTAACCTTCTGGGCCTCCTGCGTGTCCAACCATCTCAGAAATACCCCTAGAGGGTCTTTCCAGTACAAGATTTGGTCAATGAGGCAATATCTGATCGCCTTGAGCTTTAAATCCCTCGCTTTGCTTTTTCCCATTCCATCTGGTGGCTTCAACTTCTGTAGAAAATACAGAATGTCACGATACCAAGCACATTCTACCAGCGATAAGCCATCTTGAGAGCCTTGGCTGGGTGGCTCAGCTTGCTGAGATCCTGGGCGAGTATTGATGAAACTAACTCCCAAGGCTTTGCATTTGGATTCAGCCAGTAGCTTGGCTAAACCTTGCCCCTTAACCAACTTGGTGGGCTTTATCGCTAAATCAAATTCCAGAATTTTAGAGATCCATCGGCCTCTTTTCCCATCTATGTCGGACTGTACAAGGATGTCCTTCACGGAAGCTGAAGGAACGTATGCTATTACTTTTGAATGCAAGACATAGACTCTGAAAGATTTAAGAGCTTTCATTAAGGCATAGGCCTGTTTCTCCATGATTTCATACCTGCTCTTTGCGTCTCTTAACGCCCTGCTGAAGAAGGCGATGGGCTGCTCACTCCCTTCCTCATTTTTCTGCAATAAGACCACCGCCACTGTATCAAAAGAAGCAAAGGAGAAAATTAGGAACTCTTTGGAATAGTCAGGACCAATAAGCACAGGCGCCTCAGTCAATGCCTTCTTTATTTGGTCAAAAGATGCCCGAGGCTCAGCGGTCCATATCACTTCATTTCCCTTCCTGAGCATGGCCGTGATGTGCTTTACTAGCTCGAAAAAATTCGAGACGAACCTCCTCAGGAAGTTAATATTTCCTAGAAATGCCTGGACCTATTTTTTAGACTTGGGAAGTGACAAGGCTTGAATTGCCTCCACCCTGCTGGGATCAATCCTTACGCCCTTCACCGATACTATATGGCCTAGAAGCTTTCCCTCCATCATAGCAAACAAGGACTTCTTGGGATTCAGGGACAGACCAAATCTCCAGCACTTCGAGAAAACTCTCCTTAAGTGGCAACGATGCTCCTTATCAGACCTGGAGAAGACCGTAATGTCGTCTAGGTAGATCACTACAAACTGGTCTTTTTCTCCGATGAAGGCTATATCCATGGCTCGCTAAAATGTTGCTCCTGCATTCATTAGCCCGAATGGAATTTTGGCATACATGAATGTGCCCCAAGGAGTGGTGAAGGTTGTCTTCTCTCTGTCCTCTGGCATGACCGATATCTAATTATAATCGGAAAACCCATTGATCATAGATATCATGGATGCACCAGTTACCCTTTGCAGTATGTGTTCCATCTTAGGTAGGGGGTAATTGTCTTTCTTCGAGCTTCTGTTTAGATTTCGGAAGTCAACGCAAAGCCTGATTTCTCCTCTTTTCTTTCTTACTGGAACCAGATTGGCCACCCATTCAGAATATCTCAAAGGGATGATGATTTGGGCATCTAACAGCTTCTTGACCTCCTTTTCCATGACCGGCAGCAACATGGGATTTATCTGTCTCAGCTTCTGCTTGAATGGATTAGCTCCTTCCTTCAACGGGATTTTGTGTTCAATGACAGATGTGTCGTATGTCTTGAGGTCTTTGTAGGTCCAAGCGAACACGTCGACAAACTCTCTCAGCAACTCCGTGTACTCGGCCCTCTGTTCACTGTTCAGGCTGCTCGATAATCTGACAAACTTGGGCTCTTCCTGCTTGCCAATGTTGCATTCGGCTGTATCAGCATCTTCATTCGAGACCTTTCCCTTTACTGCCACATCGTTCCCATCGAACATTCTCTCTAAAGGGACTAGTCCTCTTGGGATGTGATTGCTAGGCAGCTGGATAATCCGATGATTAGCAATTTTGTTTAAAAACACCTCAGGGTGAGGGTCACCTTCCAGGTCGGGATCCTGGTCAATATGCAACGCAGAAAATTCATCAACTGATTGGAGAAACCTTTTGAGTTCAGAATCATCCTCGAACACCTTCCAATGCTTGACATTGTCCGACACCGAGGGCCTATATCTTATATCAACATCATTTTTTACCATAGGCGGCAGAGGAAGCTTGAGCACACTAGCTGAGGCAGCTAAAGAATCGGCCAAAGTATTTTCTCCCCTCAGAATGAAAGAAATGTTAAAATCCAAGAAGAAACTATTGATAAGGTCCCATACTTCATTCCGATAGTTTTTGAGTCGGGGATTATTGGCACAATAAGCATTCCTTACCTGCTGAATAATCAACTCAGCATCTCTGAATATTGCTATCTCTTTAATTCCCATTTCCTTTGCGGCCCTCATACCCAGAACAAGTGCTTCATATTTTGCCACATTGGTGGTGGCTTCAAATTCCATCTTGTATGATAGGGACACGACTTCTTGACAAGGTGATATGAAGAACACTCCAGCACCAGCGCCTTCACTAGAAGAAGTTGCGTCAAAAAAAAAAATCCACACGGAGGGGCTCTGAGGGGAAACCGGATGATCAAGGCTGGGATGTTTTCTTATTCGTAAAGAGATTTCAGGGGCATCGGTCAACTGCAACAAACTAGACCCCAAGTCGGTGTCAAGTGAAAAGATGGGGTGATTGGTGGGGTCTGCTTCATCACTGACAATATAGGCTAGCTAGGCTTCTCTATATAACCTTCTTTGTTCCCCCTCGAAGACTGGAATAGTGGCATATGTGAGATCCATCTGTAGCGTCCCTCCAAGTTTTTTAATCCAAGATCTAGACAACAGCATACCAAATTTGGGGGGGACATCGGCTACCACAATATCCATGACCACACTTTTCATGGGTAGCTGAAATAGGGAAACCACCAGGTCTTTGATGACTCCTAGGCACTGCACTCTCCTTGAATCGAAAGAATATAAATCATGATAGGTTCTTGTCACCTCCAGCCCTAATTATTCCATGACTACCTTGGGCATAAGGTTATGGGAGGCTCCTGAATCCATGAGACAATTATGCAGTACTTTATCATGTATGTTCAAGGATGTGTAGAAGGGGGGGGATGAGTCATCTCTGTATTCTACCATGGGGCCTAAGATGACTGCTGGTTTCTCATCTTGAAGGTTTACTGAGTCAGAGGGGGGCTGGGGGAACTCGGATTGTAGCATCTTGGAGAGGGATCTTTTAAAATATTCATTTTTAACTAGCTCTGAGAGAGGGACGGGGATTCTGATCTTTTGAATTTCATGTTCAAAATTAAAAGATGGAATGGGCTTAGGAGCTTCCCTTACCTCGGTGATGGGTTCTTTGACTACTGGAAAAGCGCTCTGAGCTCTTTTATCTTTAGTGGCAGCTACTGCAGATCTAGTAGGCTTTTCTGCTATGAGGGGCTGGTCTGGGCTATCAAATTCTCCTTCTTTCCTTCTCGACCTGAGACTGTATCTGTTAGAGGTGTGACCGGCCCTTTCTCCTTTACCCAGCTCATGGATCTGAATGTTCATCAGGGATTTTTCATATGCAGACTGAGTCAAATGGGGAAAAGGAGGAGCTTCCTCAACACTGTGAATTTTAGGGTCGAAATCACCTATCTCCTCTCCTTCCTCATGAGTAACCAGGTTATTTTGGAGAGGGGTTTGAATCCTTTGATCCTCTCTGTCCTTTTGTTCCCTCAGGAAGGCCTGTGGTCCATTGTTATTAGGTCTCCTGAAACCTC
The DNA here is from genome assembly GCA_009831015.1 of Picea engelmannii. Lineage (NCBI taxonomy): Eukaryota > Viridiplantae > Streptophyta > Pinopsida > Pinales > Pinaceae > Picea > Picea engelmannii. The sequence continues at coordinate 130,810 of ML781378.1, read as the reverse complement.
TATTATCAGTGTTCTGAGGATTTCTGTACATGGGCTTCCTTTCTAACTCCCACCTTTCCATCTTGGCAGCAAACAATTTTATTGCTCTAGCTGTCTCATCTGTCTGATGGGGCAGGGGAGGGGAACTGGATGAGGAAGCTTTAGGCCTGTTCTTGGACGTATTTCTATCACCCACACTCCTGAGTCGGTTGACAGCCAATATGTTAGATTCTACCTCCACGGCCGCATCCTGCATGAGGGCCAGCGTAACAACTCTTCTCTCCCTTAGCAGTAGGCAGAAATCAAGATTAAAAGCGCTAGAGTACGTGATCTTTGCAGAGGCTTCGGAGGGCTTTATCTCAGCAGGGATTCTGTTGTACATTTTATTAAATCTCTTGGATAAGTCAGAGACAGACTCCCCTTCCTTTCTCTTCAAGGACCCAAACTCTGTCATGTAATACATGAAATCCTTTTTATCTCCCCATTGTCTCAAAAAGGCACTGTCTAGTGCTTCGATCCCATCAATAGATCCAGGAGGCAGGGCCTTGAACCATTTTCTAGCCTCTCCTTGGAGGCTATGGACAAAAATTCTCATCCATACATCCGCGTGCATGATAACATTATCATCCGCGAAGGTATAAAAGGCTGCTAGGTGCTCTTCAGCAGCTATGTCCCCCTCGCCTGTAAACTTGGGCAGCTGCTCGAGGTAACCATCTGCCGGGAGGGCATTGAGGGGCTGAGGTAACACAAGGGGAGCATACCTAGCAGCTATTATAACTTCCATTCTGGTCATAGGGGGATTAGCACCAGCCATAGGAATATTAGGCGGAGGAGAACTTGGAGGAGAAGAAGTTCGTGAAGGGGCTGCGGGAAATGAGTCTCAAAGTGGAGTGGGAAACAAGAGAGGATTTAAGGAGAAATCTAATGAGCTCAAGTCAGCAGGTGCTCCTCCTTGTGCAGGAGTGGGGAAATCTTCTGTGGTCGTGGGTCTACACCAAGGTACAGCTTCAGAGGAGAGGGGAGTGACAAGGATTTCTTCCTCCAATCCTAGACCGGGAGGGGAAAACTCAGCAGGAACACTCCCAAAATTCAGGAAACGGGAAACTTGTGCAGGAGGTCTACTAAGAAACTGAGGAGGAGAAAAATGGGGTTCTTACAGAAGGAGATGGTAGATTACCTATTTCGGCGGTGGAAGATGCTTCTTCAGGGGCCTTTCCTCTTCTGAGAACCACCTCTGGATCGGTTTCAGGTGTAGCTAGGGGCAACTGTGGGTGAGACCGCATGTGTCTGCCTCTGAAAGCCACAATGGATGCGGCAAGTTCGCCACAGCGGAGTCGTCACAATGGAGTCGCCAGGTGCACAGTAGCAATCTTCAAGAAGGCTCTGATGTCTGATGCACCTTCAGAACGAGAGGCTCAATGTCGTTCAAACTCGGGGAAAATTTTCAACTTCGTCCCCGGCAACGGCGCCATAAATGTTGGCGACGGAAGTCACTCCTGGATTGCTAACAGGAGCAGAGCCCAACGCCCATCATTTTTATGTCCGGTTGTTCATAGATGGGTGATCGAATGGCGGGAAACTCAAAACAATAGCGTTCAAACTATGAAACTAGGCCAGGTATGCATGAGCAAGTGAGGTCTTGCGTAAACTTTAGACAGTGAGCTGTAGTAAAGGGTGAACAGGCGGAAGACTTGTACAAGAGAAAAGCGGAGGTCTGTTATAAAAAACAAGTTTCTAACAGACTGGGAAGAAGACGTCCAAATGCGATATCATCTTACATTCAAACGCAAAGCCATAGAATGCAGCAATGCAACAATAAATCTTTTATCATAACATAACCGCGATAACTCGCGCAACTCAGTCAATCACGAACTCTCTTAGCATGAGACGAAAATTAGATGAAGTAAGAAGAACTGTCTGTCATAAAACAAGAAATCTCATATACAGATGTATAAGTTGAAAGCTAGAATAGCTGTTAAAACATTACAGTAGGGAGATCTGCTCAACCATCAATCCTTACAAAATACCAAGACTGAGTTTATATACTCAGGAAAATTCTCCCCACTGAGGCGTGCCTCAGTCACCCAAAACTGGGTGTCCCTTCAATCAAACTCGTACTGATATCTTTCTTTAAATGCCACCTTAACTATGCATGGCTCCTGTAAGGAGGTTACCTGAGCTAATAAGTGTTCAGATAGCGTGTGTAGACTTCTCTGTCGAGCTGAAGACTTCGGCATGGCTCCTTTGAGCAAATCGATACACAGAACTTCCTCGGGCAGATGGTTTTCCAGGCCCTCCATTCCCCTTACTTAATGACTGAAAGGAGGTTTCAACCACCCGCTTGATTTTCATTAACTGCTTCCTCGGGGAGTGTCCGAGATGATATGCTCAGGAGCTTCGACACTTCGCGTCTCGTGGATGGGAAGGAGCCAGTCCTTACTCTTTAAAGTCGAGATGCGCGAAGAGGCGATAGGGCCTAATCACGCACCATGTGTCCGTGCAGGATAGACGGCTGAGATCACCTTTGGCGATACTGTGGGCCCGAGTCCTGAGTGCCTCTGGCGCTTCGCGTCTCACGGTTGGGAGGAGGCTGGTCCTCGTTCTTCAAAGTTGTGAGGGGCGAGGAGGTGATGGAGCCCAAGCGCGCACCACGTGTCCCTTTTTGATGGACGGCTGAAAATGCTTCATAGCGTCGCGGGCCCCAGCTTGCCTGCTTTCAGCGTTCGTGAATATGAAAGGGCCAACCTTTCTTATCGAAATCGCGATGAGCGATATGCTGAGACGGCTCATTCTGTTGCCACGCATCCCTCAAATCTGATGGTCCCAAACTCATCCGACACTGCAGTGGGCCCCAGGTCCTGAATGCTCTCGCTACTTCGCATATCGGGAGATGATGGAGCTATTTTTTGCGCGTTGGAGCTGCAATGAGCGAGGCACTGAGATGGCTCTACTTGAGGCCAGGTGTCCCCTCTGGATGGACGACTGAAATCTTTTTTGGTGATATATAGCGCTATCCATTGCGCTAATCTAGGCGCAATTCTGATAACCGCGATTACCCGACAATCGTTGATCTGCTCTATACATGGATCCTGGCCGTTGACGACATACTTTGCCCGCTCGCTTGATTGGAAGTCAAAAAAATGATATTTTTCCATGCTACGCTCGGGCGCTTCTCGTGTAACTTGCAGACCCGAATGCTCTCGATCCCAAGACAAGAATTATCGCTAACACTACACATGTTCCAAAATAAAACCTATGGACCCCTACAAAGAACTTGAAGGGGAATTTCGAACTCTGATCTATAGTGGGGCTAAGCTATCCTTAGTGGTTTTCATCAGTGTTGCAAATATTTCTGTTTACTCCCTTGTTTTCTGATTTTTCCAAGCTTTTCATGTTGCCGTTTTTCTATGTTTTTCCAAGTCTTTTAGTTCCATGTTTATGCTTGTCGATATTTTTCAGTATTTCTGATAATTTTCTTTCCAAACCATCAGCAATGTATTCTCTGATACAATATTTGCAACATTCATTTTTGTACTAATTTTCTCCTCATATGCATCTGTATCTAAGATGCAAGGTGTTTTGACTTGTTATATTGTTATGTCTATCTTTAAACTGCCAATAAAATTATACATTCAAGGATTTAGAGGCACAATTTAATCATAACTTGTTTGTCTGAATGTTTCTTTGTTATGTTGCCCATTTT
>ML781378.1:99655-119447 GCA_009831015.1 Picea engelmannii | reverse complement strand
TAATTACATTTTATTTTTTATTTTTAAATTTGAATTATATTTATGTTAATGCTTTTTTTTTTTTTTAATTCAAATATTTTACAATTCATGGATGGAAGGAGTGCTATCTCCATGGTTATCTAGAATTCCTACTTGGGCTTGTGAAATTTCATGTACTCTCACAATGTGTGGTATACTAATGTGACAAAAGCATTTTACAAAATATTTTACAATTCATGGATGGAAGAAGTGCTATCTCCATGGTTATCTAGAATTCCTACTTGGGCTTGTGAAATTTCATGTACTCACACAATGTGTGGCATATTAATGTGACAAAAGCATTTTACAATTTATAGATGGAAGGAGTGCTATCTCCATGGTTATCTAGAATTCCTACTTGGGCTTGTGAAATTTCATATATTCTCACAATGTGTAGTATAGTAATGTGACAACAGCATTTTAGAAAATAGATTATTGTATAGGTGACAAGTATGAAAATCCAATTACCATTTTCAAACAACATTTACTTTCACATTCCTTTCTTTAATCATATTTTTCCAAACAACATTTTACCTACTTTAACTAACCTGTAAATAACAAAAATGATTAATTTATATCAACAACTTTTTGTTATTATTTATATTATAATAAATTATAATAATAATTTAATTTTAAAGTCATGAACAATAAACCTCTTGACCCAACAATTTAACTACTTACATCTAAAAAAATATACATAGCTTACATCTCAAAAAAAAATAAAAAATAAAAATAAAAAAATATTGCATTTATAATATTTAATTTATTTAATTGAATAAACTATTATTATTAATTTATTATCTACCCATATTACCATGTTATTTATTTATTTTTTGTGGCAAACTGTCACCAAGCTTTCTACCTTATCTGCCATTCAACTAAGCTTTCTACGTTATCAGCTACCCCTCAACGATAGGCCATTAAACCTACCTTTCAAATTCAGTAGAATCTGGGCCTATTGCCCGAGATTCGCAATNTTGTGGCAAACTGTCACCAAGCTTTCTACCTTATCTGCCATTCAACTAAGCTTTCTACGTTATCAGCTACCCCTCAACGATAGGCCATTAAACCTACCTTTCAAATTCAGTAGAATCTGGGCCTATTGCCCGAGATTCGCAATCTCAGATTTGAAATGCACTTGGCAATGCAGTATATGTACACATGAAGGTGATAGAAACTCTATTCAGTTTATTACTAACAGACAATTGGACCGATAAGTTCGATCATGGTCGCGAATTTAATTTATTATTGACCTGGAATCCCTCAATGTCGGCCCACATGGGTACTGTCCTGAAAATGGCTATCCACTCTTTAACGTGTAGGTTAAGGATTTATATTAAAAGGAGTAAGTGAAACAGAGCTCTGACAGCGGCCATCCACACTGTATACGTGTAGGTTAAGGGTTCATATTGAAAGGAGTGAGTGAAACAGAGCCCAGAAGGTGGCAATAGATGATTGATGGTCGAAATTTCTAGATTGAAAAAATCAAGCAGCTGCCCCATTAGGTCTGGTAGTTGAATTCAGTGGATAGCCGTATTTATTTGCCTTCTGTAACCACCCCTTCCACCAGCCATAGCTAGAAATTACAGTGAGGCAATTAAGGGGAGAGAATAGAAATAAGATGGCGAACATAGTGGTCGCAGTGGATGAGAGCGAGGAGAGTATGCGTGCCTGTGAATGGGCTTGCAAACATCTCTTGTCTGCTCAAAGAGACATCCAGCAGTCATATAACTTCATACTCCTCCATGTTCAGTCAAATGCCTGTGTTTCCACTGGCCCTGGTAATTATGTGCTTCCTTTCATCTGCTTCACACATTTGTTACACTTTCAAATAGAGTTACACCCATTTTCCTTTGGATTCCGCTTTTCCCTGGAATAATAACCAGATACAGTGTTGTTCGACCTGTGATTTCTTCTTCTAATTTCTAGATGAATGGCTGCTTAATATATAGTCTCTGCTGTCCCCGAGGTGTAGAGTCGGTGACGGAGTGTGTTGTTAAGCCACTCGGTGTTGTTAAAGTCACCGGTTCAAGCCTGCGGGGACAAAAAATCCAACCATGTTAAGGGTTGGTGTGGCTCAGGCCGGGTGCGATCCCCGGGTGATTTTAACAGCTTAGATGCCCCTGAGTCGCGGTTTCTCAAGCCACAGGTTAATCGCTTAGCCAACAAGTTCCGCACAAATTAACAAACAAAAAAAATATATAATCTCTACTCGGCATCATGGCTAAAGTTGATAGTCCAACTGATCAAACTAATTCTTAAAGACCTATGATTTTCTCTTAAAAATATGTGAATGAATTGCCTCACCAATAGTTCAACTGATCGATCTTATCCTCGAAAACCTTTGGTTAATTACACCCATTTCTATTATCCTAAGAACGTGTATTAATTGTGCAGCGTATATCCTTAGCGATCAAGTGTTGGAGCTTCTGGAATTGCAAACGAAGAAGAGCACCCAGAGGATACTGAAGCGAGCTCTCGATATCTGCGATCGATATGGTGTGAAGGCAGAGACCCATGTTGTGATTGGCGAGGCCAAGGAGAGGATATGTGAAGCCGCGGCCAAGTTGGGAGCACATTTTCTGGTTGTGGGTAGCCATGGATATGGCACTTTCGTCAGGTATTTTATCATACTGCTCTTACAATCTGTGCTTTTCAGTATAATTCGATGGTGAATTCCGTGGTTAATTAACTGGGTGATTTTGTGATTAACGGTTTGCAGAGCAATCAGAGGAAGTGTGAGTGATTACTGTGTTCGGAACGCTACGTGCCCTGTCGTGGTGGTCAACAAAAAGGTTTTGGCAGGATAGAGAAGCGATTCGATCTTGGGCCAGTGGCTTCCTTCCACGGCGTCAGAAAGGATTCTGAGCCTTTGGGTTGCGTAGGGTTTTGTGAAGTATGGTATTCTAAATAACATGGATTCTGAGCTTTTGGGTTGCGTAGGGTTTTGTCAAGTATGGTATTCTGTAAATAACATGGATTCTGAGCTTTTGGGTTGCGTAGGGTTTTGTCAAGTATGGTATTCTGTAGATAACATGTTTTGGAACATGGTTGAAAGGATTAAGTTAGCTCCTTAGATTTTAGTGTTTTAACAGGACGGTTCAGTCGATTAACTTATTGAACTTTATAGAATCTTGTACTTATTTGAATGAGTTAACTTAATAAAAATCTGTTTTCAATTTTGCTTCCAATTTACAGATAATCAGACATTTCATCTATTCAGAAGCAAAATACAGTCATCTTGTTGAATCACTGGAACCATAGATCCAAATCCATGGCAAATAATGGAATAGAAGAAAGAATCAAGCCACACCCTGCAATCAAGCTGTGCAAGACATGAGCCTTGCCAGAGCCGTTACAAAAATTATTAGTTGTTTTCACTAAACCGCTTTGCAAGCCTCCGGGTCATCATCCATTCGTCTGGAATTGAGAATTTGTGGGATATTGTCGTTGTAGAAAATGAGGGCAACATCTTAATCGAACTTCTTTGGACTTCGTTGGCATTGCTCGTGATGCCACCAATTGTTAATGCGCCTGTCAATTTGTTGCTTGCAAATTTTAATTTTTAAACTTTATTATTTTATTGGTCGAATTTTTAACTGGTGCTTTTATATCTTATTTCTTAGGTTTAAATCGAGAGAGGGTAGGGTATGTATACCTTTCTAGACTTTACTAGTCAAATCGCTGGGTGGAGGGGGTCCCTTTCCCACAAACAAGGGGTCTCGTCAAATCGCTGAGTGGAGGGGGATCTCTTTTCCCACAAACAAGGAGATCTCGTACATCAATTTGATGTACTTGCTTGGCCGTGCCCTTAAAAATAGATGATTATTATTATTATTATTATTATTATTACAATAAACTTCAATTTTCACCAACTTGTTCTTTAATAATGTAATGACAATGTATTCTTGCTTTTCTTTTTAACTTTCTTTTTCTCTAATTTTATTTTTAAAATTATTTGGAATTTTCTTGAAACTTCTACTTTATTTCTTTAGATGCCATTTCTTCACTGCCCGACCTGTCTTATAACACATCTTTTAAAGTCTAAATCCTATGAATAACTAAAGTCATCCCATTCTGCTCTTCTTCACTTTTCCTAAACTCAGCAACATGCACAGTTTTGGATATGGGAAGCATAACATGTTTTTATTCTTTGTGAAGGTGTTAAAGTTATATATTATTTTTTTTATTTTTTTTAAATTATTATAAATCTTCAAATCTATTAAAAAGATAAAAATATATATATTTTTTCTTTTTGTTAATATAGGGACATTTAAGTCGAAGTTATCCTTAACGTTATCTTAACATTGCATTCGCTAGCCAACTTTTCTAGACCTAGAGGATTAAAAATAATTAAAATTATAAATATGTAAGTTTTTTTTTAATTAAATTAAATTTATGTTGATATGATAAAATTTAAAATTATATAAAAGAATTATTTATTTTTAAATGATTAAGAATTAGTAAAGAAACCATGAAAATAAAAGAAAGGAACAATATTATTAAAATGGTCTCATTTTATTTTTTAATAACCACTTTTTCAAATTTAAAGTTTAGAATACAAAATCAAAAATTCAAAATATAAATATAAAAAATAAAATTCAAAAGGTATAATTTGTATAAATATTTCAAAATAAACAAGGTTAATAATAAAAAAAGTTTAGTTTTTAATAACCATTTTTTCAAATTTAAAGTTTAGAATACAAAATCAAAAATTCAAAATATAAATATAAATAATAAAATTCAAAAGGTATAATTTGTATAAATATTTCAAAATAACAAGGTTAATAATAAAAAAAGTTTTGAAAAAGATAAATATAAAAAATTTTAAAAATGAGAATTCAAAAGGCTTAATTAATATGAATGTTTGAAAACAATAAGGTGAACAATAAAAAAAAGTTGAAAAAGATAAATCCCAAAAATATGAGAAGTACAAAGTTTTTAAATTTCTAGATTAAGTTAATAACATATAATCATAAATTAATAATCAAATTAATTTATGAAGTATAAAGTTTTTAAATGTCTAAATTAATTTGATAAAATATAATTATAAATCAATAATCAAATTAATTTAGGAAGAAGAATGGTTAGTTAATTACATATGTATCAATACACAAAATTATCATATATATATATTTTAAACTAAGTAATTAGATACCAACATCATATAAAAGGATGTATAATTAATATGTCAAACCTACAACATGTAACATTTTCATGGGGGCTTTATCTTGTTGACCAATACCTTATCATCTTCATTCATAAAGGGGGATTCAATTTGTTGACCATTACCTTATCACCTTCATTCATAAAGGTGGTTTTCAAATTGTGAAAAATGAAGTCAATATATTGTAGGTATTGGAGAGGAGATCCAGGGTCTCAATGGATTTATAGGTATTGGAGGTATAAAAAAGGGTATTTAGTAAAAATAGGGGCTTCTTTTATTGGAAATATGTATTTAGAGGGAGGTTCAACAAAAAGGATTTAGGGAGGTGTTTATCAATATCTAGTGAAATTAGGGATATTCTTTAATATCCCACGAACGCAGACGCTATATCACAGATTCGTTGAGTGAAGACCCCATGAACATTTCCATACATATCATCATATAATATTGTGTATTTATAACTAGAAATTGATTAGGTCCTCCTAAACATAATATTGCGCAATCTAAGTCCAAGTAACTATACATTAGAATGATACCTAATCATGATGGTCTTTCATGACAAGCTCATGTTGAAGGAGATTTGAAAAAATATCCTTTGATTTGGAGAGACAATTTTAGGTACCTTCACATCAAATTTGAATATGATGTAAGCAAATAAAATGTAGGAAATTGAATTGATTTTTGAATATTCAATATTATTTATTTAGAAATTGTATAAATGTGTAAAATTGATTTTTGAGTTGATAGATGAGATTCATTGAGAAACATATTCCTAAAAGATTGATCTTTGATTGGGATATCACCAGACTAATTTCGGGTGTCATTATGGGAGCTATGATTTCTTTTTCATTCCATTGGGGTTGACCAACATACTTTCCAACTTTCAGTGTTGCATGAACCCCATCTTCACACCACAACTACATGGGTTTATGTCGGTTTTCTTTGATGATATCCTTAGACACAACAGGACATGCGAGGATCATTTGAGACAGTTAGATGAGACATGGGGCATGATGGAGAGAGTATTCAAGCATGGGATAGAGTACTCTCCAGATATTGATCTTCAATTAGGCTATCATCAAGGCATGTACAAAGTGGTGGCTGACATCATCTACTATGGAGGTAGCATATACTTGGTGTCGAAGTCCTCACTTAGAGAGGAGATCATGAGGGATATACATGGTACACCATTAGTAGGACATCATGGGTACTTTAAGACTTACCAACAGATCAAATAGAGGTTCTCATGGAAGGGCCTCTAGGATGATGTGTTGAGACATCTAAGGGAGTGGATGACTTGTCAACAAAATGAGTTAGAGGTGTATGGAAGGGACTTCAATTATTTCATTGATGGCCGATGGACCAAGTTGGCACATTTCTTCGTGAGTCCATCAGAGTATGAGGCACCACAGATAGCATAGTTTTTTTTTTAAGAGGTGTATAAACTCCATGGGTTTTGTAAGAATGCTCACAGTGTTTGGGACAACACATTTTCCAGTATATTTTGGCAAGGGTTATGCGGATTAGTGGGCATAGAGTTGACTCCTAGTACCTTGTTTCCATTAGTTGGATGTGATACTTGGAATATTAGGTTTCTAGTGGTTATCAGTATAGCACCATGGGAGTCAGTCAGTTTGAAGGATGGTGGACTTATAGTTTGGATGTGGGTTCCGATAAATCATATGATTGGTCCATTTTTGTGGGGGGGATTCTTTGAGAGGAGATGATGTGGTGCATGTTATATGGAAGGATATATTTTATTTATCAATACAAAGGATCAGCTATGAAAATGGACTAGCGGACATTGATTCCACTGAGGTGCATATGCAAGATATGATCCATGGTAGTGGGGTCGGGTCTTCTAAAAATTACAACTTGGGGTTTCAAGAGTGGAGACTATAGTCTAGGAACGAGGGCCAACCAATTATGATCAAAGTGGTGCGACGTTAGCATGGTGGGTTCTTTTTGCGCCTAGTTTGGGACCCTATGAATATTTCATGGGTTGACAGTTTGATAGGTGGTATAGATGGGAGAGTCGAATTTTATTATCAGAAGTACATTTATATCGGGAATTGGACTAGCTTCCTAGGAGGGTGATTCTATGTGGGATGGATTAAGACTGTACAATATCTAATTGATCTCTTGATTGATGGCCTTCATAAGGTCTCTTGTGTTAGTACCTTGCAGGACAGTGCTTTAAGTAGAAGGTGCTTCACATCTTCCAGTTTTGATTTGGGACCCTGGGATCATTCTCAGTTTCAATTTGGCTCAACTTATTGATCGTAGGGTTGTGATGACATTGTTTGAGGAAAATCAATATTTGGGAAGGGAGGACTGTAATATCCCCATTTTTTTATTCCCCTGCTCTGCAGTTGGAGGTGACCTTATGGGTTTATGTCAACCTAACCAGAGGGGTAATTAGAGGTTAAAAGTGGGCTCGGGTAGTTTGGAGGAGTTATATGATGTTTTCAGAGGTCCTCTTATCATATTGCATCATTGAGATCATCCCTATGTAGTGATATTTCAATTTCTTTGCATTTCGACAGTTCCTGTAATTTGGGAGTATTACAGAGCATAATTTGATGGATTTCACTAAAGTTGTCATTTTAATAAATTATCTAGGAGGGGAATGTTAGTGTAATAGCTCATTGGAAATGGGATGAAGAGCTCTAAATTTTGGGGTGATGAAAAGTGACTTCCAGTACTCGAAAATGTTTATAAAGTCAAATAAATCACTTTTGGAATAAAAAGGTCTAGTAAATTAATAAAGTGATTTTAGAAAAAATATTAAAGATGAATTAAAAAGTCACTTGAGGAGGAAAAAGGTAAAAAGGGGTATAAAGAAGAGATGCAAGATCATTTCCTCTCATTATGTTGATGATCATTTTGAATTATTGGGAGAGCTCTTGGAGCCTTCGGGGGTTTGGAGTAAACCCTAGTTTGGATTGGTTTGAGTGGTGAAAGATTCCACCCTAGCTAATCAGGTTTCAGTGGTGAGAGATCCACCCTCGCCATTTGGTGGGGAATATCACTCAGATATTCTACTTGCATCCATTGTTGAGGGTTTTGATTCACATTGTTGGGTTGTTATATTCTTTGCAGTGAAAGTCCAGTCAACGTGGATCGATTGACAGTCGAAGTCGAGGTGGTTCGACAACAAGTCGAAGGTTGAGGTGGTTCAACTGATTAAATTTTAAGTTGAAGTTTGAGGTGGTTCGAGGTGGTAAAGACATCGAAAGAAAGTCAAAGAGGTCAACCAAAAAGAGGTTCTAAAGGTGGGCGTGTGACAACCAACTGAAGACCGAATGAAGGTTTACTGGTAGTCGACTGGTAATTCGACTTGATAGTCAACTGTAATAGAATCCTAAGTTTCACGGGATTTGTAGCCAGTGATCTACGCAGATCTATAATTATTTTTGGGTGCTTTTTAGTTGTGGTTTTTCCTAATGTAAATCCTATAAATAAGGCATGTTGTAATAGATAATGGCTAATTTCCAATAGATGAAATCATAGAGGTTGTTTGTCATGTAGATGTAAGACGAATTGGCTACATGGTTGTTCTTGTGTAAGAAAGAGGGTGTGATGTTGATTGTGTATTAGGTATGGACCAAGGTTAAACATGTAACCTTTTATTCTGAATGAATAAGAAAACAAGAGAGAAGAATTCTCAAGGAATGTTGGTTTTCTCGGTCTGGGTTTGTAGGGAAAAATCTTTGTGTATTGTGTGTTTGTTTTGTCATTTACTTTCTTGATTAAATATTACTTCCTCTCTTCTGCTAGGTTTAGCATGGAAGTGATAATTTCCTAACATGTGGTATAATAACTTGGTTTAATAACCTTGGATCTGAGCTAAACCATAGGTTCAGTAAGAGTCATAAGTCAAAAATATTTAAATATTATGTTAAAGAATGACAAGCAGCTCGAGAATAGAGATCAAAAAATTCAATGGCCAAAATTTTGAGCTTTGGAAGCTTAAAATTGAATATGTACTTGTAGATTGAGAACAATGGACAACAAATTGTCCAGGTACCATGCCGACAGGTAAGTCGACAGAAGAATGGGAGAAACTCTAGATAAGAGCAAGGAGTACGATTTGACTTTGTCTTGCATATTCATTACTATTGAATGTATCAGGTGAAGATTCGACCAGGAAACTGTGGGAAAAGTTGGGGAGATTGTACCAGTCGAAATCCATGGTAAATAGGTTATTTCTCAGAAAAAAATTGTATCTTCTGAGGATGAGTGAGGGAAGTTCAGTGATTGAGCATTTAAATTAGTTTAATACCATTATAAGCCAATTATCTTCTATGGATATTAAAATCACTGAGGAGGAAAAATGTATTATCTTATTATGTTATTTCCCAGAATCCTGGGATAGCTTAGTCATGGATATAGGGATTAATACAACAACATTAGCGCTAGAAGATGTGGTTGCATCTCTACTCTTAGAAGAAATGAGAAGGAATAAAATGGAAGGATCGACCAAAGATGATTTAGTGGTGAGAGGTCGACCAATTGAAGGAGATAAAGGAAAATTCTATGGTAGAAATTCTAAGTCAAAGGGTAGATCTAAATCCCATGTTCAGTTAAAAAAATAAAAAGATGATTTCAATTCAAACACAATGGAAGTCAGTACAGGATCCTACGAGAAGAAGTCGACTGAGAGAAAGATGAACCAAGATAAGGGAGGCGATGTGTACATAGCGTCGACCAATACCCAGTCAGATCAAGATGTTTGGTTTATCAACTCAGGAGAATCCTATCATATGACACCAAATAGAGAATGGTTCTGCAAATATGCATGATATGAAGGAGGAGATGTGTTCTTAGGCGATGACTCAACAACCAAAATTGTCAAACAAGGAAGAGTTCGATTAATATTGTAGGATGGGAGGAGTAGAACCCTTCCAAGTGTGCTACACATTCCAAGTTTGGAAAGAAACTTGATATCTATCATCAACATGAGTGATGCAGGGGTGCACACTCTATTTTATAAGGATTCATGTGTGATGGTATTAATGAAAGGAGTTCGGATTGGAACCCTATACAAGTTACCAGGGAGTGTCAAATCAACTAGATGCAACAACATCATTTTTCTTGAAGTTGACTTGAATTCGACTCGAATCGACTCGACTCGGGCTGAGTCGATTCAAATTGACTTGAAAAGTCACCATAAAGTCGACCTGACCATGCTATGGCATAAGAGGATGGGACACATAGGAGAAAAAAGGAATTTGATCTATGAATAACAAAGGTATGGACGAATAATTTCCTGAATTTAATTTAGAAGTCAATTTTTGTGAACATTGTATATATGGAAAACAAAGTCGGGTGAGGTTCCCATATGGAATGATAAGGAAAAATGGGATTCTAGAGTTGGTTCATAGTGATGTGTTTGTCCCTGTTCCAATGAGTTCACTTGGTGGATCCTTGTATTATGTCTCCTTCATAGATGATTTTTCTTGGAAGACATGGATGTATTTCATGAGGAAGAAATCAAAGGTTTTCGAGAAATTCAAAGAGTTTACATATCTTGTAGAAAACCAAACAGATAAGAAGATTAAGGTGTTGAGAACTGACAATGGTGGTGAATTCTGTGGAAAGGAATTTGATCAATTATGCAAGCAATGTGGTATAGAACGCCAAAATAACACACCATATACCCCACAACAAAATGGAGTTGCTGAGACAATGAACAAAACATTGATGGACAAGGAAAGGAGCATGCTCAATGGTGTTGGGATCACATGAGAATTCTGGGTGGAGGTCAAAACTGCAAAATATCTATTGAATATGTCTCCTTCATCAGCACTAGTCGCCATGACTCCACATGAGTTATGGTCGGGTAAGAAGCCTTCGGTTTCACATCTCAAAGTTTTTGGTTGTGATGCATTTGTGCATGTTCCTAAGGAAAAGAGGAGGAATATGGACAAGAAGGTAGTCAAATGTATTTTCATTGGATACAAAGAAGGAATGAAAGGATATAAGCTCTGGGATCCTACATCAGGTAAAATAGTGTACAGTTGAGATGTGGTCTTTAGAGAAGTTGGAAGTGAGTCTGAGCCTAAAGAAATTGTTCAAACCAAGAATAATATAGAGAAGGTGTGGTTTGAACTAAGGAATGAAGAAGAAGATTCAAATGAGTCCACTAAATCAAAAGAAGAAGTGGAACAACCAACCCCGGTAGTAAGGAGGTCAGAAAGAGTACAAATGTCAGTCGAAAGGTATAGTCTGTCTGAATTCCATTCCACATTCATGTTAACTACCATTGACGATGAGCCCAAGTCAGTTGGGGAGGCACTCGACTTAGTAGAGGGAAAAATTTGGAAGGACACCATGGTTGAATAAATGGAATCCCTGCACAAGATTGAGACATGGGATTTAGTCAAATTACCTAGTGGAATAAAACATGTTGGTAGCGAATGTGTATTTAATAAGAATATGAATTCAATGAGTCAAGTCAAGAAATTAAAATCTCGACTGGTAGTGAAAGGATATTCCTAATTCGAAGGAGTCAACTTCGGTGAAATTTTCTCCCCTATTGCAAAATTAACTATCATTAGAGTACTAATGTCTTTGGCTGCAACATTTGATCTAGAGATAGAACATATGGATCTTGTGAAGAAAGAATTCCTACATAGGGACCTGGAAGAGGAAATCCACATGAAACAACCTGAAGATTTTGTAGTAAAGGGCAAGAAGGATTTGGTGGTGAAAACTAAATAGATCCCTTTATGGTCTAAATAAATCACCAAGGATGTGGTACCAAAAGTTAGACACATACATCCTTAGTTTAGGGTTTGTGAGAATCAAAGTTGATCACTGCATATATTCCAAAGAAGAAGGTGGGAATTTCATATACGTAGCATTGTATGTTGACGACATGTTGCTGATTGGAAACAACATACACACAATAAAGGACGTGAAGAAGCATCTATCCTCCAAGTTCGACATGAAGGATATCGGTGCAACAAAATTCATTCTAGGAATGGATATTAAGAGAGATAGAGTAGCTAGAAATCTCTGGTTGAACTAGTTGAAGTATATTGAAACAATCTTGAAACGTGTCAACATGCAAGATTGCAAACCTGTGAAGGTGCCAAATCCCGTGGGAGCAAGGCTAACTATTGAACAATGTCCAGGGACACAGGAGGAAATAGAGGACACGACACATGATCCTTATGCAAGTGTTGTTGGTAGTCTAATGTATGTAATGGTCTCCACTCGACCAAACATTGCCCATGCAATGGAAGTGTTGAGTAGATGCATGTCGACACCTAAGAAGGAGCACTAGACAACTGTCAAGAGAGTATTCAGGTATTTGTGTGGCACATAATATTATTCTATATGTTACCAAGGAAAACCTGGAGGTGACAGTGAATTAATGTACATGGCTTTGTCGACACTAACTGGGATGGAGATCTGGATTGGCGGATGTTGACTAGTGGATATGTGTTCAAAATGTTCGGTGGAGCAATCATCTGGATGAGCAAGCGACATGCATTCGTAGCCCTGTCAACGATAGAATTTCAATACATGGAAACCACTCATGGAAGAAAAGAAGTAGTATGGTTGCAAAGGTTGTGTTCATGAATCAGGTTTGAGCAGAGAGTTATGAAGATAATTTGCGACAGTCAAAGTGCAATAATTCTGGAAAAGAACCCAGCTTATCATTCTAAGACTAAGCACATTGATGTACAATATCATTTCCTGAGAGACATGGTGGAAAGAAACAAGGTGTTGCTGGAGAAAGTAGACACATTGGAAAGCATAGCAGAATCTTTGACTAAGTCTCTGAGTGTTGTGAAGTTCTTTTGGTGTAGAGAGGCAATGTGCATATCTTCCTTAGGTCTATGAATGAGAGTTTAGAGGTCTCCCAATTTCATTAAAGAAACCAACAAGAGATAGAATGTTGGGTTGTTATATTGTTTGTAGTGAAAGTCCAATCGATGTGGATCAAATGACAGTCGAATTCTAGGTGGATCAACTCAAAGTCAAGGTCAAGGTGGATCGACAACAAGTCGAAGGTCAAGGTGGTTTGACTGGGTAAAGTCAAAGTCGAAGTTTGAGGTGGTTCAAGGTGATAAAGACATCAACAGAAAGTCGAAGAGGCCAACCGACAAGAGATTGACAGGCGGGCGTGTGGCAACCAACTTAAGACTGAATGAAGACCGACTAATAGTCGAATGATAATTAGTAAAAAAAAATTATATTTTAAGAAATTTATTTTCTTGATTTTTGATAAATCTAAATTTAAGATGAATCTAAATTAATCTTATAACTTATCTTTTAAATTCTAAATCTTCTAAATAACTTATCCATTATATTGTTATTCACTTCTTTTAAAGTTTCATAGTTTTGAATATGAAAACATAACATGTTTTTAGTAATAAAATTATATTATTTTAAAAATAGTATTAAACTTTTTATCTTTTAAATAGTATAAATTCATGTTAATTTCAAATTTATTAAATATTAAAAAATAATTAAAATTTTAAATTAAATTAAATAAATATTGATATGATATAGATTTAAAATTTAAAATTATATTTAAAGTTTATTTATTTTTAAATGGTTAAAAGTATTTAAAAACGCAAGAAAAGAAAGGATCAATATTTTTAAAATGGTTTCATTTTATTTAATAAAAAAAAATATATTTAAAAACAAATTTTTAATATTTTTAAAATGGTTTCATTTTATTTAATAAAAAAAATTATATTTAAAAACAATTTTTTAAATTTAAAGTTTAAATAAAAATTGAAGAATTTGAAATTTAAATTGTCTGATTGATATAAATATCTAAAAATAATAAGGTGAATAATAAAAGAAGTTTTGAAAAAATAAATCCCAAAAATGTTGAGTAGAGGTTTTTAAATATTGAAAAAGATATTTAAATTATGTTCATCAAAGATAATCATAAATCAATAATAAAGTTAATTTAGGAAGAAAAAAGGTGTCATAATCACATGTTTACCAAATGGATGGACCAATTTTATTCTTATAACATGGAGTTAATATCCAAGTTCAATAGCCTCTAGCTAAAGCTCACAGACCTAGACCAATTGATCTCCACATCCTAGAATCTCACAATTCATTAGGAGGATTTCATGTATTCATGTGAGGAAGGTTTCTTCGTTATGCATTTTGACTTGGCCAAAGATAAACATCTCATCCTCAATTTAGGCCCATGTCTCTCAAGTAGGGAAGGATTATTCATGAAACCTTGATTCCCAACTTTCAATCCAACTATGGATTATCATTCCATTGCTCCAATCTGGGTAAGGATCCCTAACCTCATGTTATAGTTTTAAGGTTTTGATTCCCTGAGCGACACATGAAATTGTTAGGAAATTAGACAAATGTCCATACTAAACCTAGTAGAAGAGAGGAAGAAAGATTTATCTTAAACAAGAAAGTAAATGACAAAGAAAACACACAGTGCATAGAGATTTTACCCTGGAAACACAAACCAGGAAAACTAGCATTCCTTGAGTGTTTTTCTCTCTTGTTGTATTATTCATTTAGAATAAAAGGTTACATGTCTAACCTTGGTCCACACCTAAGACACAATCAACATCATACCCTCTTGCTTACACAAGAACAACCCTGTAGCCAATTCGTCTTACATCTACAAGACCAACAAAAGCTACGATTACTCTAACGATTGATTGATTAAAATTTATAGCCTTTCAACATGCCTTCTTTATAGTATTTACATTAGGAAAAACCCTAAAAAAATGCAACCAAAAAATGGTTATAGATCCATGCAGATCATTGGATACAAATCTCACAAATCTTAGGATTCTGTTACAGTTGAATAACAAGTCAAATTACTCGTCGACTACCAATCGACCTTCATTCGGTCTTCACTCGGTTGTCACATGCTCGCATGTCGACCTCTTGTCGATTGACTTCTTCAACTTTTCTCCGTCGATTCACCTCGACCTTCGACTTGTTGTCGATTCCTTCGACTTTGTCTTTACCCGATCGAACCACCTCGAACTTCGACTTGCTATCAATTCCTTCGACTTCGTCTTTACTCAGTCGAACCACCTTAACCTTTGATTTCAATTGTAATTCGATCCACCTTGACTTTTATTGCAAAGAATATAACAACCCAACATTCTCCCACTTGTTGTCTTATTTGCTTAAACTGAGATACCTTTGAACTTTTATTCACTGACTTAAGGCAGTAATTCCCATTGCCTCTATGAACCAAGAGAACTTCATAGCACTCACAGACTTGGTCAAAGAGTCTGGTATGTTTTTCAATGTGTCTACTTTTCCCAGCAACACCTTATTGCTTTCCACCATGTCTCTCAGGAAATGGTATTGTACATCTATCTGCTTAGTCTTGGAATGATAACCAAGGTTCTTCACAAAAAATATTGTTCTTTGACTGTCACAATTTATCTTCATATCTTTCTTCTCAAACCCAATTCTAGAACATAGCCTTTGCAACCATACTTCTTCTTTGATTCCATGAGTGGTTTCCATGTATTTAGCTTCTATTGCTGACAAGGATATGACCACATGTTTCTTACTCATCTAGTTGATTGCTCCACCAAAAATTTTGAACACATATCCACTAGTCGACTTCCATCAATACAGATCTACAACCGAATTAGTGTCGACAAATCCATGTACATTTAATTCACTATCACCTCTAGGTTTTCCTTGATATCATATAGCATAATCTTTTGTGGAACACAAATACCCTAATACTCTCTTGACAATTGTCTAGTGCTCCTTCCTAAGTGTCGACATGTATCTGCTCAACACTCCCACTACATCGACAATGGCTGGTCAAGTGCAGACCATCGCATACATTAGATTACCAACAACACTTGCATAGGGAACACGTGCCATGTCCTCTATTTCCTCTCATGTCTTTGGAAACTATTCAATAGTTAGCCTTGCTCCCATAGTAATTGGCACCTTCATTGGTTTTCAATCCTACATGTTGAAACGTTTCAAAACTATTTCAATATACTTCATTTAGTTCAACTAGAGATTTCTAGTTGTTCAATCTCTCTTAATCTCCATTCCCATAATGAAGTTCATTGCACCGAGATCCTTCATGTTAAACTTGGAGGATAGTTGCTTCATCACCTCCTTTATTGTGTCCATGTTGTTTCCAATCAACAACATGTTGTCGACATACAATGCTACATATATGAAATGCCCACCTTCTTCTTTGGAATATATGCAGTGATCAACTTTTCTTCCCACAAATCCGAAACTAAGGATGTATGTGTCGAAATTTTGGTACCGCATCCTTGGTGATTTCTTTAGACCATAAAGGGATCTTTTCATTTTTGACACCAAATATTTATTTCCCTTTACTACAATTCCTTCAAGTGGTTTCATGTAGATTTCATCTTCCAGGTCCCCATGTAGGAACATTGTCTTCACATCCATTTATTTTAATTCTAGATCAAATGCTACAGTGAGAGACATTAGTACTCCAATGGAAGTTAATTTTGCAACAAGGGAAAAAATCTCATCGAAGTCGACTCCTTCGACTTGGGAATATCCTTTCGCTACTAGTTGAGCTTTGGATTTATTGACTTGACCTGTTGCATTCATCTTCTTCTTGAATACCCATTTGCTACTGACAAGATTTCTTCCATTAGGTTACTTAACTAAGTCCCATGTCTCATTCTTGTGCAAGGATTACATCTCTTTAACCACAACGTCCTTCTATATTTTCCCCTCTACCTCCCCAACCGACTTGGGCTCATCGTCGGTGGCAGTTAACATGAATGTGAAATGAAATTCGGGAAAACTATACCTTTCAACTTGTTTTCTTACTCCTTCTAACCTCCTTACAACCAGGGTCGGTTGTTCCACCTCTTCTTCCGATTCGTTCGACTCATCTGAATCACGTTCTTCATTCCTCAGTTCAAACCACACCTTATCAGGATTATTCTCAGTCTGAACAATTTCTTCAAGCTCAGACGTACTAGGAAATTGTCCAAAGATAAATAGATTGCAGTGACGTCATTGCCCCAAGGTCAAGAGCAACATGCACATATGCTAAAATGTCTTTTACAAGTATATCGACTACCTTTGGAATAACAATAGCGATAATAAAAAACCATTGAGAAATGTACAAATAATAAGCACATTTTCTTTCAAGTGCTTCTAGATGGGTTTCATTTCCTCCTAAATCAGAGAAAATCAATTTACAATAAATTGGGGACCTATATTACAAATTATGTCACTTGTCACAATCAACCATGCAGAACTAGTGAAAATGAAGAAGCGCAGAGGTGTAGCAATGCGGGAGGATGAACAATGTGGGTTCTTTGCATAAGGCTTAAAAAATTAACAATTTTAAGTGCACCAAGTATAACTATGAATATCTGGCAGCACTCGGTGTAGCCATGTCTTGCGCACCTTAGCAGTGAAAGAGGAATATGGCTAGGAGAACTGGTAATGTGTATTTGCAATGCTTGTGCAGAGAATTCATGACAATTATTATTGTGTAGTTTGGCACCTACTATTGAAAAATATATATCCAACATTTTCTATCCAACATCAAAATTTTCCAAGTAAAAATGCTTTTGACTAGCAAATTAATGCAAGACAAAGAGATCAAAGAGCTTGGATTACCCCAAATCCAAGAGCATGATGTCAATCCACTAAAATGTCTTTTATACATATATTGGCTACCTTTCGAATAACAATAGGAATAATAAAAAACCATTGAGTAGTCTATAGATAAGCATTACATTTTCTTAGCACTTCTTCTAGTTGCATGGCCTTTCCCCCTAAAGTGGAGAAAATGAATCTATCATAAATCAGTGACCTATTTTGAAAATTATGTTGCTTGTCACAACAACAGATGCAAAAGTATTGGAAATGTGGAATTTTGAAAGTGTAGAAAAGTGGGAGGATGACGGGTGCAGGTTCTATGCACAAGGCTTGAAATAGATCGTCTTAAGTACACCAAGTATAGTTGTGTGAACCAAACGAGGATTCAAAATAGACTGAGTGAATGCTTGGTCTATTTTCAATCCTTTTGTGGGATTCTATAATGTTTAGTCTTTCACTGAGAATTCATGCCACTTATGTTTTTTCATTGGAAGATTTGGTTGCACAGACACTTGTACGATTGGAAAAATGATGTCATCAATACTTCAACATAGGTGTGTGTTGCATAGAGGCAGTACTTTGTCTATTTATCACTTGTTCTATATTCAAATATTGTGCATAGAAAAATTATGTCTATGCTTTATTCATTGTCACAGTTATGCATCCCGCATCATGTTTGATAGTGTGTTCTCTATGCGTAGTAAAACTACTTGGTTTATTCAATTTTTCATTGGCATTTTCTTTGCAGTGCTTCCAAATGCATGGTGTTTCATATATTGCAAATTATGTCACTTGTCACAATCAGGGATGTGGAACTGTTAGAAATGCAGAGGAATGAAAGTCTAGAAATGTGGCAAGATGACTCGTGCAGGTTCTCCGCACATGGATTAAAAAATATACCATCTTAGGTAGAACAAGTATAACTATGAACATGTGGCAACACTCGATGCAGCCATGCCTAGGCAACTTTGGCAGTGGATGACAAATATCTCTAGCACAACCAGTACTATGTATTTTCAATGTTTGTGTAGAGAATTCATGCCAGTTATTATTGTGCAGTTTCACACTTGCTATTGAAAAACCTTTGTCCAACCTCAAAAGTGGTGAAGTAAAAACACCTTTGACTAGAAAATTATCCAAGACAAAGAGATCACAAACCTGGTATTACCCCAAAGAAAATAGGAGGATGCCAATATGATAAACTATGTTTTACACATATATCGATTACACCATCGAGCAATTTACAGATAAGCATAATATTTTCTTCGCATTGCTTGTAGATGCATGACCTTTCCTCCTAAATTAGAGAAAATAAATTCATCATAAATCAGTGACCTATTTTGGAAATTATGTTGCTTGTCATAATCATAGAGCACACACTATCATTATCCTGGAATTGGTAGAGTTGGTTGCGTAAAGACTTGTGCAATTGGTAGAGTGATGTCATCAGTACTTTCACATATTTGTACACTGCATAGATTTGCTTCTTTGCCGGTTTAGCACTTGGTCTATACTCAAATATTTTGCAGAGAATTGATACGTCTACTCTTTCCAGATTGTTATGGTTCGACATCTCACATCATGTTTGATAGTGTGTTCTCTATTCATAGTACAATTACTTGGTTTTATTCAAACTTGCATTGGCATTGGTGTGGTGTTTAAGAAAACTAGTCCTCTTTTATCAGTTGTGTTGTTGGATCAAATGGTTGAAACAAATATTCTCAATGTGCATCATATATGTGAAAACAAATTCAATGCTTACTTTTTATTTTTATTTTTCAGGGGTTTATTAAACTGGTCAAGAGTTATTTCGGAAACAGTATATATGGAAAAGGAATCAAAGATAATGTAACATCCCGCTCTCGCGCACTGAGACTACTTATTATTTGAGGACACTTGCTCGCAAGTGATCTGGACCCTTTTGATGTTAGACCTTATGTATATGATTATGATGTGATTGACAGATGATATGATGTGTTACTATTCATGCAGACAGGTGCTATTGAC
>ML781378.1:71859-98174 GCA_009831015.1 Picea engelmannii | reverse complement strand
AAAATGCAGATACATTAATGATAGATTAAATAATGAATGCATACTTCCTAATAGAAAAATAAAAACATAAATTTATGTATGTTTTAAACCAATTATAACCAAATGAAGTCTAAGCATGTGAGTTATAAAGAAATTGTAAAAGAAATAATTGTATTATAAACAAATTTAAAAAAAAAAAATGAGGAGCGCTCATACCTTTAATTTTTAAAAAGGAAAAAAAAANGGGGGGGGGGGAATAAAAATGAAATTATAAGCGAATTAAACTAAAAAGAAATTGAGAAAAGTCAAAAAGGGGATAAAGGGAGGGAAGAAGGAAAAAGAAGGGGCTTTTTGTTTTTGCTGAGATGAGATTGCTATACTGAGAAAGGGAGACTGACTGATTTACTGGTAGGAGTTGGGAAGCCTCAGCAGATTGTGAGTGGTAGCTCAGCCTTGGAGGCGAGCTGAGGAGCTAGATACTCTCTTTGGTTGTGTGTGGCCCCTTTGCGGCTCGAGGGGCTGAGGGGGAAGAAGAGTACCCCTAGCGTTTGGCTGGGAGGTACCGGTGAGCTCATTGCGGTCGGCAAGCAGGAGCAGGAGCGGCAGGAGCACATGAGTTCATTTCGGCAAGCTTGAGGCAACGGTATGGTTTCTATTTTAGTATAATGGAGTGCAGTATGATTATGCAATGGATTGATAGGATGTCTTAAAGATTTACTCAGTGATTATCTTTGAAATGGACGTAACTATTGTTTGCATTTTAAATCTCTCAATGGACAGGGTATAATAGCTGCATTTAGGTACAAGTTTATATTACTTAGGTTCTTGTAAAAACATAACTGATAAGCTGTGGAATGGCGTGTCGATAAAGGATTGGCAATAACCACGGTCCTGTATACAATGTTGATGAATGAGTCTGCGATAACAGAGTATAACTTTGGTTATTGGATGCCTTACTATCTAGGGCACATATTTATATAGGTAACGCAACACCCTTCGATTTCCGAATATTGTCTGAATGCCCATTGTGTGAGAGTCTGAGTTGATCCGTCGTTGGAGTATAACACCAAGTTGAACGCACTAAACCCTTTAACTCACCTTGACCGCCGAATTTTACCTGGTAATACTTCCTGGGGTATAAGCGAAACCCCATACAGCTGTTACTGATTCTGCCCTCATACAACATGCTGCGACAATGTGTAGCTTTGTTGGTAGCTCTGTTGAAGGTTCGTGGGAATGGCATTTCGTTAAGTTTTGGGTGATTACCGCCATCTAGGATTCAGAAGGTCTCATCACAAAGGATGACTGGTGGGGACTGCTGGCCGTTAGGTTATAATTTTAGTCATACACCTCCCGACGAAGAGCACATGTTCGTAAGTTCCATATGTTGGCCTGTAGCTCTCGTCCCAATTTCTCTGGGTAAGCCCGCGCCCCTTTTAAACACCATGATTGCCCCCTTTTTCTTCCATCCCGCGCTGAGTGGGTGGTCGTAAGACGACTGTAAGCAGTGAGTTGGCCAGGCTTCCAATAGACCTCAAGTGACAGGCGTAACTCCTTCAAGTTGGGCAGAACCCACGATTCTGAGACAGCTTATTCGGTCTCACTGTAGCAACAGTCTTATGGCGGTGTTGTAGACGCGTGGAGATTGAGGGCAGTCCTTCTGGAATGCGTTCGGCGCCCTTGCATCTCCCGAGGCGGGAGGTCTTCTTTCCTGTGCACGACGACAAAGAAATTTAATTTCAGGAGCAGCGCCCAACCAAATTTAACATAAGGAAAAATTATTGAAATGACGAGAACGCCTCCATTGTGCTAGGGTTGGGAGGGTAAGAAATTCGATTTCAATTATAATAAACTTAACAATTTGGATTTCAGTTCTGACGAAAATTTCATTTTAAAATGTTAAATTTATTCAAATTTTCAGATTTAATGTAAAGGCGTTAGTTGGTTTTAGTATTTCTATAAAAGATTACAACGATTATTTCGTCTTATGTCTATCTCTAAAACTGTAATGTTGTTAATTGTTAATGCACTTGGAACGCCATAGAACCCAACTCTACCATGTGTGTAATGGTTTACTGAGTTGCGTATATATATATATATATATATATATATATAGCGAGAGTGAGATAATGATCTATCGCCCACTTTATTTCCAGAGCTTGTAATTTTTCATAGATTAAATTGGAATCTTGTATTTATTTTTACGGTCGCCCGATATTAGTTGAACATAGAAAAACTATAAATAAAAAAACCTCAGAAATAGGAAGAAATTCCATATTAGACTTCACATCACCGGTTTCTATGACTCGTTGAATTCTATGGTGGTAAGACAAACATGTTTGAACAATCAAAACCTATCTGGTAGAAAATATCCATTGGTAACCGAACCCCTAAAATGTAACATCTGATTAACTGTTTGCCGATATATTTATGTAGGTCCTAATGTGGCTGGTATAGGCTGATCTACTTTTATTCTTTTCAGTTTTCCTTGATTTGTAGTGTGCACGAATTTACCTTTTAAATTCGTAATCTGTACTATTAAAGGAAGAGATTTTTAAATTCCCAATCCTGTAGAATTATTCGAGTACGCCCTCTTCTTCCACACAGGAGTATTTTAAAATAAAATAAAATAATTATAGTTATATGCGTAACAATAATTGTTAAAAGTTTTAGCTGTTGATCAATCCTATTTTTGGTTGTAATTCCTGTTGTTCGCAATTAATAATCGTATTTAATTTAAAACAAGAAGTTTGTTTTACAAAGCGAATAAATCTAGGGTTGTAAGTGCATGCTTTTATTATATTCGACTGGAGGCGGTTCATGGATCCGGGCAGACTTCAACCCTAAGTCGATTTTTCTAAAAAGTTCCACCGATGGAAACTCAGCGCATCTGGTCCGATTAATCATAGATTATAGCTGCATGCCAGTGTACTGGGTTCCTTGGGTATCTGCGTGCTAGGACAGCCTGCGTGGAAGTTCCTTTCGGCGTCCGCATTGATGGCGCGCTGTTATAACCTCTGCGCCTTGCAGCATTGGTAACAACCACCTCTGCGCCCTTCACCTCTCGCCGTAATTGCGTCTTAATTGTTTGGTGGCTGGTAATGGAAGACAGCCCGGAGCCCTTGCGTATATTTTGTGCGTCCACCGTCCTCGGGTTATATTCCTCGAGGTTGCCGATCCAATAATTTAAGAAAAATTGATGTTTGTCTTCCTAGTTCAGAAGGGATTAGATTCTCGAGGTTGCCGCTTCAATTTCCGTTTCTTATTTATAGTTCTATGATTTTATACCTTAGGAATCTATGAGAGAAATGTCAGGTTAATGTTGATATTAACGATCAATAATACCATGGCTTAGGTCAGCTGATTTTAAATGCATTTTATATTTAGTGAATTGGTATTAAGAAATAAATTTAATGATTTTATTAATTTATAACTCGCTAATTGCGCTTGAGTTAACTAAAATGATGCGCGAGTTGTGCAACCTTATTAAGGTGGAAGGACCAGAAAGCAAATACAACTGATTTTTATATTAGATAGAATATTTAGAATTGCATAGTCTATTATTTATTCTCAATAAATGGATTAGTCTGCAATAAGGATATATTATATACACATACATATTATGTTAATGAGAGGAATATATCATTAATGTTTATTCTTCTAGATGCTTACTCGCTTACGAAAATGGTTTATAATGTGTCATAAATGGTCATTTCTAACTAGGGGGATTATTGTTATGGTTGAATAGGATGTTAATAAAAATATGATGTCATTTTTATATCGTCTTTAAAAGTGGTCCCTTCTAGATATTAGCCCTTTTAATTATTGTTATTTTTATATATGTGCCTTATAAAAATATTGGTATTTTCATCATTGTCAAATTTAATAGGGTTATTGTTATACACGGTCAATTATTGCAATGTACTATTAAATTTTTATTATGAAATTAGTTAGCGAAATTAGTTGACATCGGAGGTCCTTATCATTTTATTTGGAAAATTAAGTAGTGGATTGCAAGGTCATATTATCGCAAATGTAATATTTAAAATTTATTATGAAAGCAGTTAGCAAACTCGCAAGTTCTTATAGTACAACGCAATAATGCTAGCCCTGATGGCGATGCCATTGTAGGTGCTTGTCATGGTAAATTAGCGTTGAAGGCATGAAATGTAATATCCCCACTTATGGAAAGACGCTACCTAGCCTTGATAACCTAGGAGTAAGAGCATTGATAATGGTTTTTAATATCGTTGTAGAATACATGTAATAGTAAGGATGATCATTATAAGGATGTTCCATTTTTCAGCCTAAACCAGTAAGGTCCTTAATCAAAGAGTAAAAATATTTATGTGTTAGAGTTAGAGTTTTGTCATGCGTACTCACCGTTATGGCCGGGTGGATGACTTATCAAATAATGGCTTTTAAATGAAGTAAATGATCTATACTTGTGGCCAGTTGAGTCGTAGGTTATTTTGAGTCGTAACCATTGGTCGGGTTCGATAACATCCTTGGACTTGCGTCGTCTTGATTGCATTCATCTTACTCGCGTCCTATTGGTTCGAATCGTGACATAGAGTCGAGGGGGTTGATTCGTCTACACGCGCACACACACTTTGATTGTAGGAAAAAAAAAAAAACTTTTCGCACCTGTTAACGGAGTTGTTGTCGTAACCAGGAGGGGTGTTACAGATAAAGAAAGACAAAAACAAGGTATATTGTTTGGAGATTGAATTTTTTTTAATTGTTATTTTAATGTCCCTAGTTGGTTGATGCCATATTCATAGCTTGAGCATCATCTGAATGACATAAACTTAACAAAATCATAATTTCATATTCTTATTGCATATTTAGGAAGTTCTTGTTTATGTGTTGAATCAAGAAATTGTGTGGGGCATTGCAAGTAGCTGATATAACATATATTTTGGTTGTAAAGAAAATAAAATATTGACAATTTGCATTGTTTTTGCATCTCACTACAATTGATATGCATTGTTGTTTGACTTGTTCGATGTGAATTACATCGAAACAATCACCGGTGTTTAAAAAGAGAATATGGAAAAGAAAGGAACATGGAATAGGATTTGCACATGTGCATTTTTCTAATTTTAATTGTGTACTATTCATTTGTTGTTCATTAATATTGTGTATTTCATGAAATTTTGACATAAGGGTTTATTTGCATGTTCATTGAATTTGGTGCACTACTTTCACATGACAATGAAATAGAGCAATTGTAGGAGAGAAAGAAGTAACAAACAATGTAGGAGAAGAAATTGAAGAACAATGTGCCAAGAGGAGGTATTCGTGTAACAATTAAACAAGGAACACCTTTTTTTTTGGTAAATTATATGCAAATGCAACAATATATATCAATACTACATAGTACTGTGTATAATACAAAGTGCATATTGCATCCATGACTATCATATTAGTAGTGAGCTGGAAATCGATTATTTTTTAATATTTGATGTGCACAACTCCAAGTTATCTGCATATTGAATGTTTTTTGGTGGAGTGAACAAATTGTCACTAGAGACAATTTGGGAATCACACGGATGTGCTAGAATTTTGTCATATGTAAATGGACAATGTATTGAAGAAAAGTTCTTGGAATTGGACTAATTGGATGGTAGTGCATTGACGAAGTAATAAACATATAGAATTAAAATGTATAACCATTGAATTGAGAAAAGACAGTCTAGATTGCAGAAAAGAATTAAAGTTTGGATTATTTTCATTTGAAAAGAATGACATACACAAAGGCAGACTAATACATTTCATAGAAATGTTCTATGTAATTTTATCATTCGAACAATGGTTGCATGGCTCTGTTCCATGGATTATGTGTTGTTAATATGTACTTGTCATGGAGGTTAATGCTTATCTGTCAAAGTGCAACAAGATTTGGAAAGAAGATGATCTTATTTATTCATATATGTTAACACTATCACTTGATGTAGTTAGTGTTAGAGAGAAGAAAGAAGAGAAAGTGAGGATAGTGTTGACATCTAGTGCACGATGACTTATTTTTCTATATATTGCACCCTAAAATTTGGTACTTATAAATTTTCACACGCTATTGTCTTGGTCGTGCTTGGCTCATGTTGTGTTGGGAGGTAAGAAAGATGCTACGTTGGATTTTGATTGTTGTGAATGTGTCTAGGTTGGATACTTGTACATTGCTTGAGTAAGTGCAAACCATTTTTTTGAGATGTTGTTGCAGCCTCGATTTTTTTTTGGAATGAGTAAGCTCGTCCCAGAGGTAGCAGCTGGATCTCATGTACATTTATATTGGATGACGATGTCTCTCTCTTTACATTCCTATGGAATGGTGAAGCATGAGAATGCTTCATCCTGTATTCCATAAATTCAAGTAGTGGTTGTACCAAGTCCTACAACTATAAATTTTCCCAGTTACTCAAGCACTTGAAAATCACAAGGATAGGGTGATTGTTCCAACATACAGGCCCAAATTATGTCATCCTCTTGTCTGTGTTGGCTTGGTTAATAATGAAGAAGAGAAGGAGAACTACAACCAATAGAGGGGGTAGTACACATAATGCTTATATTGGGTTCAACAAAGGTGTTGATCCATGGCAGCACACACAACATATGTTGACAGAGAAAGCTGGTGAACTACAAGAATTTCGAAGAACAATTCAAGAAATTGTTTGGTGAGGATAGGGATCTTTGTCATCGACTCTACACTGGGTACCCTTACCAAAAATTTCATTCTCAATGTCATTCGATGTGATAATGACACAGTGGGACTGCAAGCGGTCTGTATGAACTGTTTGTTGTAGTAAATCTCATGTTTGATAGGAGAATCCATGGATGCAGGGACTTTGTAGTTGAACTATGATTCCTAGAATAAATAGACCTTGTGGTTGGGTAGCTAGTATAACTACTCAATTGAAAACTAATGGGATCTCTATTTGTGGATAAATAAAAATAGGTTGCGAATACTATGGCCCTGGAAAGTGTTATAAATAGCACAAAAGATAACTAGAAATTTCCGCAGTGATGTTCCTGTTTTTGAGCTAGCTCCATTTATCATTGTTCATGTATCGATACATTGCAAGTCATATCTAGTTTCCTTTATATTTGTATCAAGCTAATTATTTTTTGTACTTCTAGTGGCCTTTTCCCACTGTGGGGTTATAACTATCTGGGTGTGTCGTATGTGTGTGATATGGCTAGATCAGATTGCTTGACACTTCGATAGTGTGAAACTCTTTGTATTCCTTGTGTCTCATGTGTGAGAGTGTCATCATATCTAGTGTCCTATGCACTACTCATGAATTCCCATGTAATTTAATATCTGCAAATTTGTTGGCCTATTAGGTTTTCTTGTAACTGGCTAGTTAAAGAGGATTTTGACAACAAGTTTTCTGACAGATGGTTGCAACTTGATTTAGTGCATCATTTGCATGGGTGATGTCTATAGCTTCAATATCTGTCATCAATTTATAGTACTTTTCATCTAGAAACTTCCACAAATTTAATGTCCATGTCATATCGTTTAAGTCTAGCAAGGAAATTTGTTGATGGACCTTCTCTAAATTATCGTTGAAGTAAGATTGTTATTGGAATACATCCTGCATAGGCTATCTGCACAAGAATTTTATTTTCTTTTTCTGTATACTATAGGTTTGTTTCTTTAAATTCATTTTGATAAGTGTGAAAGCTATCAATAGTACATTAGAGAGGACATATTTCTTTAAGGCCGGGTGTTGGGAATATTTACTAACATGTTATTTCTAAACCCAAGTTAGTCACAGTATACGGGGAATGATTAATACAAAGTATTAGAAAGATGATAGAAAACCACAAAATTTAATTCACATAAGTCCTAATTAGCCTTTGTTTTTTTTCAAACAAAATTGCCATAAATTACTCGGTCATCATGCAAATTACGTGGTTGTAAGAGTCACCGACTTGGAAAAATTGCAAATGTGAAGGTGTGAAAGTGTGAAATTGGTTGATGACTAGTGCTATGAATTATCCACACATTGGTTGAAAACAGAATTAGTAGTCTCAACTACAGGAGTCATATACTTATATAGAGAACACATGGGTGGAAAATATAGGTTAGTATACTACAGGGGTATAATGCTTTTCGTTGGTTGTATATGTTAGGTTTGACATCGAAAATTTTAGGGGTGTTTAAGGAATTTTCTTCCATATAACAATGCCAAATATCCTTAGTGTCAAATCTTGTGTTGTTTGTTAGAATCCTGCTATGCTTTATGTGTGTTCTTCTCAACCAACTAAATGTATTCTACCATGTTCTATTGCTTTTAAAGTTCCACAGGGTCATACAATCATTGTGTCATTGATTGCTAATTGTTGATACAAATATTCTAGAAAAAAAGTATAATTTTGTTGCAGTGGATAATGCTATGTGTTAATGTACATAATAGAGTTTGTTACACATGGAAATTATTTTATGTTTGTAGGCATTTTAGTAGTTTAATCTTGTACATGTCATTAACAATTTTGCAATTTTATGTATTGTATTATGTGAAATGTTCTTGCGTGTGTTTCATAGTTGATGAACATCTGTCCTACGGAAAAAAAAGAGGTCCATATGTCAATGTAAACATAATATAGAATATATTGCATGTTCTTCACATTTAGGTATTTGATGTTGAAAGTAGGGGAATTTGGACAAGTGATGGAAGTATTAGTATTGGTGCATCACAAACATACTCCCAACAATAGAGCCAGATGTAAATTTCTATAATCCATTTTCTGTTTGCACGTTGTGATAACATGACAAGCTAATAACATCAGGTGCTTATGCAATAATCAATTTGAAAATTTCTATGTTCAGTTCAAGTGAAATAGGTATACCTGGAATTGAAGAAATTAATGTTTGGGAGTCAAGTGTTACAGGATTAGGTGACGCAATTGTCCATCATAGCGTCCTCACTCAGTGAACCTGTGACATAACACCTATGTTCATGGGATATTAAAGAATACCCCTAATTTCATTAGATATTGATAAATAACTCCAAAAATTATTTTGTTGAATCCCCCTCCCAATACATCTTTCCAATAAAATAAACTGCTATTTTTACTAGATACCTATTTTTATACCCCAAATACGTATAAGCCCCCCAATACCCCACATCCCCTCCCCAATACCTACAATATATTGACTCTATTTTTCACAATTAAAAAAAACCTTTATGAATGAACGTGATAAGATATCGGTCAACAAGATGAAGCCCCCATGTTGTCCATGCACAATGGGACCAATTGGAAAGGTATGTATACAAAAATGTACATTTTGCAGTCAGAGAAGAAATACATTGAGCTTGTTTTTTTATATTTCTTATTTTTTGCAATTTTTATTCCATGATGCAGCTATGCAATTTTATTTTATTTTCTCGATAGAGGACTTGAACAGTCATAGAAATTGGGAAGAATTCATCGGATACATGATGGTTGTTTACAACACATATTTGGATAAAGAGAATAGATCACACAAAATCTTGTGTGCTGACATGACAGATTAAAATGGAATGATGACAATTACATTAATTGTTCATGCACACATCGTTGAAATACATGAGAAAAAGATTGTTCCTGGAGCTGGAATGTCTATTAGAATTTTCAAAATTCCACCAAAAAGTGGCTACGACTGTGGTGATTGTGATCATGTTATGTTGATACTTGAATCAAGTGTCATCGAGACAGTGTCTCCAACCTATAAAGAATATAATTTCATACCACACACAAAAATCAAGCAATTTTCAAGAAATACATACATGTATCCAAATGACACTATTGGAGCTATCATTACCCTCACTAGGAAAGTTGGATCGCAGTATAGTTTGCATATAAAATATGGAAAAATAGAGGATGACAAAGCAACGATATGCTTTTCCATTGTCAATTGTTTATTGTTTATATGTTGATATATTTTAGGTGAAGCTATATGAAAACTAAATAATTTTATGTATCAAATGCATATGTTTGAGACATATGGACATTTCTTCGCTTAATTGGAACAACAATTGAAAACAAGGACATTTCCCATTTTTCTATTTAAAAATATAGCCAATAGGAGAAATGTAAAATAAAAGATGTTTCGCATGACACATTCCACATTTATAACATAACTCACAACATAAAAATTCAAATATCTGGAAAAACTAATTGGGTTGACAAATGCTGTAAGTATAGACTAACAACTCTATCTACAAATTTCATGTACAAGACTATTTAAACACACACACACACACACACACACACACATAACCTAAATTATTAATCTTTGTATTGTATAAATAGGTTGACGGTATAATGATAGCAACAAATGCATATTCAACTCCATTTGAACCTATCTGTGAAATTTGCAACTCTCGTGTAGGAGCATTTGCTTTGATAAAAAAATGCAATGTTTGACTGTGTAAGATGTAATCAAAGATGTCCTTTTATATATAAACATTTTCTGAGTGTTGTTATATGTACAATAAAAAACAATAATGTGCAATGCACCATGCTTCCAGGGAACCTATACTATAGGAACTACTTCCTGGCTTGACATAAATGCAATATGAAATATATTTGCAAAAGAAACCCAAAAATGTTTATATGCTACGCGATTTTCAAGCACATGGAAAATTTACATTGAACGAAGACATTGCCATGTTGCATGTGGGATAGAGATTGAATGAATACAATGTCATTGTGCATATGCCATGAGTTATATCTATTTCTTTTCGATTTATTTGTACATATATTATAACTATAATCTAGTTATTATGTAAATTTATAAGAGAATATTAAAAGAATGAAATGTGTCAATTGGGTTTAGTTGCACTGCTTGGCATATCATCCTCACCTACATTTAATTATTATTTTTTATATTGATGAAAATGATGATGTGTAATAACATATACATCATATATACATATTTCATGTATAGTTATTGAATACCAACATTATCGTATGCATTGAGCCCATTATGTTTATTGGACAATCTTAGCATTGTAGTGCCATTCTATTTCATTTTTTGCAATTCAATTGTGTAAAAAGTTTTATGGACAATGGACTGAATTTTTATATGTTATTGGTCATGTTACATTGCAACATTTATATATTGTTACTATAGCCAAATTGCAATTGGAACAACTTTTTCTATTTGATGCTTCTAATATTGTCATTATCAAATTTGTTGTTGTTTGCAAATTCTATATGCATATATGTTGACAGTGTCAGCAATTGCTACTAAAAACAATTTCTCACTATCGTTGGACAAGAAATCACAACTACATTTATTCTTCTTTTAGATATTGATGTGAATATGTATATTTCCCTCGCTTCGATAGAGTTTTTGGCATTTTTCATCTGGACAAAGTAATAATAGAACATGTAATAAAGGTTTTGCATAAAAAATCAACTTAGGCATTTTGATGCTTGTTTATCCAATATGGCTTGGCATGGAATGATAAATGCAGTTTCTATTGATTTAAGCAAGTTGGTATGGCTGAATATTATTTCTATTTTTATGGTGTCTATGATAAATGTCTCATAAATAAACACTAACAATAATTTTATAATTGACCTATATTGATTCGTAAACAGGAAGCTTATAGCATATCCATCTAACCAACATGAAATTCCCTATTAAAATAATTGTAACTCTAGATGTATAGATGTGGAAACAATTCTCGACCAATCAATTTATAAGTCGAGTGACATCAAGTCAGAAAATGCAAGTCAAAGCATGTCAATCGATTCAAGGCAAGTTGGGTTGAGTCGAAGAAAGTCAGTCGAGTTGAGGCAAGTCAGCCGAGTCGAAGAAAGTTGGGTCGAGTCGAAGAAATTTAGTCGAGTTGAGGCAAGTCAGATCGATTCGAATCAAGTCATTTGAGTTGAGGAAATTCAGCTCGAGTCGAATCACTTTAGTCAAGTCGAGGCAAGTCAAGTCAAGTTGAGGCAAGTCAGTCGATTCGAAGAAATTTGAAATCTCTCGAGTCATATTTATCCAAGTAAAAATTACTCAAGTCGGATTTCTCCTAAGTTGAAACGACCAAGAAATGTATATCGGTTGAATGGGGAAGAAAATTTGATAACAATGGAAACCAAGTCGAATTTCTAGTGACCAACAACTGGGAGGAATGTATGAGATCAAATTTACTCACCGATAATGCCAAAAAACGTTTTGGAACGAATTTGGGTAACCCACAGTGCATAAAAAAGTAGGGGAGTCGATTTTTATGTTCACTGACAATCAAGAACATTTCAGGAGTCGGTTCAACATACTACGATGGAGGACAAAACCCGATGAGGTTGGTTATGATCTCAATGAGTGAAAACAAGATTAGAAATCCTCAAATGAATAGAAATGTATCTAGAAGGAGGGTCATTGATTTCCAACCTCGGAATTCATTGCATGACTATAATTAAAGAGTTTTTATTCTAGTGTATTAACCCATTGAGAACCAGATTAATATAAAACTAGATCATACCATAACAACACAGATTCCTCGTCTCTAGAATATACACATATGACCATTAAATACAATGTATACATGAACCATTCCTAAGAAAAAATAAACCACAACAATCATCACACATAGACGTAGAATTTTACCCTGGAAACCCAAATGGGAAAACAACATTCTTTTGGCTTCATCCAGGATCTTATTTATTCAACAATGGGAAAGTTATAGGATCTCTGGTACATGTCTATTCTCCTCAATAACATTTGGGTAGCCTCTCTACATCATTCAAAACCAAAGAACCCCTTTCTCATTGTGGGGATATATTATATAGAATGTTGAGTTGACTGAGAGGGTAACTGGAAAGTCAAGCGTCCCCATGATTTAGCTTCTTTCTAGTTCATATCTCCACCATTTCTTTATTTATTTGTCTTTTATCCTACATGAGTTTATTATTTTTCATACAACTATATACTTCCTAACTTTAAATACATTACATACAAAATTGGGCATTAATCATGATAACAAGGGGCCCTTCACATCAACAAGTTGATCTCCTTCATTGCCCATAGCCTTAACAATGTCTATGATGTTCATATTTGAGTCATGTGTCGATAGCCAATTGTTTTGTTGGATCTGATTCAGATCACACCTCCCCAATGGGAGGATTTTGGTCCCCAAAAGATGCCAAGGATATATGAGGGAACTTGCTTTCAATTTGATTCCTCTCATACCATTTTTATTTCCTTGTAGTCTGCCCCTTGAGATGAATCTACCACATTTCGTGTTTTCCTCTGCAAGTCATCTAGTCCTTATGTTGTAGAACTATATCTTCCTTCAACTCCTCAATACCATGAGGTGAAAATTCTTTCACGATGGGGAAGAACCTGATGTTCTTCCTCCTTATCCAACATGGAGGGTTTAAATAACTTCAAATATTCCATGTTCACAATTGAGTTGATATGCATATAAGGTGGAAGTTTTAATCTAAAGGTGTTCTCATTCACTTGCTAAATGAGCTCAAATGGTCCATATCTAAGGGGCTTGAGTTTCTTCATTTCTCCTTGCAGTTATTCCTTACTAGCGTAGAGCCACACCTTGTCTCCAACATGAAACTTATGATCCTCCCTATGTTGATCATGCCCAGATTTGTACAAATACTCGCTCTTCTTGAGTTGATCCTGAACCTTTATATGTATCTTCCTGATCTTATCCACAAATGTGCTTTCCTTATATTCTTCTCCTTGTAATTTTTCTTCTTCCCTCTGTTGTCCATAAACGATGTCAAATGGTGAAGGAGGTAAATAACCAAAACAAGTTTCGAAAGTGGACTTATTGGTGGAAGAATGAAGTGCTCTATTGTAAGAGTGTTGAATGTTGATTGTCTGCTCATCCCAAGTTTTTGGATGTTTGTTGTTGTATCCTCTCAACATTTGTACCAACATATTGTTTATGACCTCAGTTTTTCCATCAGTTTGAGGATGAAAGGCAGTGCAGTACTTCAACTTGGTATCCATTCTCTCCCAAAGCATCATCCAAAATATTACCAAGAACATGATGTCTCTATCAAATATGATGGAGGTTGGCAATCTGAAATGTACCCAAGCATGGCTGAAGAATAGTTCAGTTGCTTCTTGTCCAGAAATTTTCTTCTTACAAGGAATGAGCATGCACATTTTTCTAAAATAGTCCACCACAATAAACAAGTAGTCATGGCCTCTACGATTCATGGGTAAATGTCCAACAAAATCCATTGAGATTCTCTCCCATGGCATGTTTGGTACTGGAAATGGCATGTAAAAACCAAGTTTTTGGTTCCTTGGCTTACTAGTACTACAAAGAACACATCCTCTAATAATATTTTCCTCATGTTCCTACATATTTGGCCAATACACATATCGTTGTAGATTCACCACAATTTTTGTCATGCCAAAATGCTCAACAACTCTAGAAGTGTATGCTTCTCACATCAATTGCACTCTTTTGTCCCGAGGTATGCATAATTTTCCCAGCTTTTACAATATCCCATCTTAGATGTGGTATTTGTTTCCTTCCATGACAATAACTATTCTTTCCTTTGGCTTCTTTTAGACTTCCCTAAAATCTTCATCTCCCTCATAATATTCACTCAAAATTTCATGAGTGAAGGGCTCAAGTTGCATTATCATTCCAATTGCTACAATATTCTTTAGTGGTGGTTGACAGAGCATGTCTTCTAGTCTATTCGTGACTCCTTTCATGTTCTTAATCAACAAATGAAAATATTGCAATAAACTTAACAATGTTTAATGTCTCACTTGTTGCATCTTGATATGACTCTATAGATACTGAAGAGGTCGATGATATATGTGCATGATACTCTCTTTCCCCAAGAGGTAATGCTTCCACTTCTTCATTACTTGTACAATTTCAAAGAGCTCCTTATCATATGTGGGATAGTCAAGCATTGCTCTAATGCAACCCCCCCCCCTCCCCTTAAGGGCTCGCGCGACCTCCAGGTCTAGGATATTTCTTTAGAGCCGAATTATCTCTTGGATCCCTAATGGATCCTCGGTTAGGTTCACAGGTCAATTTTTCTCTACTTGTGCAGGTCCACACAAAAAACCTGTGGGCATAGATTACATTTATTTATACATGAAGGGGTGATCCAGATTATTTTTGGCACGAAATGAGAGCGGAGATATAATAAAGAAATGTATAGAGATATCTCGGATATCCAATAATATAACATAAATGTATCATAGATTCAACCATAAACACAGAGATACAATAATAACAATTTTCTATTAATGAGAAAAAATGTACAAAGAATATGAAAATACAGAGTGAAAGACTCGCTAGAATGGTGGCAGCTTATCTCTGAGAAGAGATGTGTCCACTACTCTCATTCACAAAAATATGATTTACAATGAGGCTCTAAAGGAAATTTTAACATAAAGAAAATCCAAAACCCTCACCCTGGATGACGAAAAGCCAATAGTTTTGTGGACCCTGTTTTGGGTAGTTTGGTGTATCAAATTCTCGGGGCCGTAACTTTGGCATATGATCTCCTTTTGTGGCGTACGATAGCTCATTGGAAATGTCTATCCGAGGAATAAACATTTTTTAGTCAGATTCTAACTCAATATACAATTTGACTATTGTGAGATCTAAAAACGTTGTTTAGGGCCTTAAAATGACCCTGGAATTTTGGAACTCGAAAAGCTAGAAACAAAACTGCCAAACTGAAACTACCAAAATGAGCCAGTTGGAATAGGTGGGTGGCCACCGATATCCATCTGGATCAATCCTCCTTCCTTAGGAAGAAATGGTCTTCATTGTGTTGAGTTCTCGAAGGAGAGGGGAAAGCGATTATTGTAACTGAATCTTGGTGTTTTTCTTGCCTTGTTGGAGACGTTGCATTGTGGAAGGTTGTCATGAACCTGTTGCTGGCAGGGTTGAATCTATTAAACCAGTTGGGCTACATGAGATTTCTGGGTGCAGAAGGAATCTTTGTGCTTTTCTACAATATTTTCAACCTACTTCTGTTCGATAGAAGGTGCTTGAGCTGAGGCTATAGTGGTTGCAATATCCTTCTATTCACATTTTGAAAAAATTGTGAATAAGATGAATTTTGTAGTACGAGATACTACCTTGCGACATTGTTTAGGTGGGACATTAGTTGGAACTACCTCTAGTATCCTGTAGAGATGACCCCCCAAAGTAACAATAACACTACAAGGTCGATACTCATAGATAACATGATGCTTCGACATATATGGTTGGCCCAAGAGAACATCATAGACATCCAGCAGGGAATCATCACATAATACCTCATCCTTGAAGGGTTAGATGTCATATGACAATCGACACTGTTGGCTAACACAAAGTTCTCATCGCTGGCGAGGCCATCCAATTTTGTATGGCTCCGGGTGTGGTGTTGTTGACAATCCAAATTTTTTGACGACCTATGTTGAGATGAGGTTTTTCTAGGTTCCACTATCAACAATAAAATGTAGCATGGTTCCCTTCATCCACATCTATGAATGAAAAAAACAGTCCCAATCTTTTGGATCTGTGGGTTCTTCTGGTTGAATTGTTATGGTCGTGACAATAACAGTGGGGTCGGTGTTGATGATCTGTCTTCTATCAATATTTTCTTAATCATATTTTGAATCAGGGTTCGGCTCCTTGTCTTTGATATTGGCCACCAATGAATTTTTTGAGCGAAATTCATCAGTTCTATGCCAGGGGATTTTGTTGAAATCACACCATTTTTTGGTGTACTTCTTCGTCTTTATGTGACCCTTCTTTTTCTATGGCTTGGACTAGTTTTTGGGAGAATGTTTGTTAGGTTCATATTTATCTTAGTTTGGTTGTTGCAAAATTGCAGACCCGAACTTCTGTTTGTTCCAGTTCTTAAATTTATGCTCGATTTTAACAACATATCTATAAGAAGCACTGAGTGATGAGATGTCCAGGAAATCCATTTCAGTTTGGATGTATCTGTGTAGAGCCCCACATTATTTCAGAACCAAATTTTGTTCAGAGTCTTTGATACTAAAATTGGTGTGCAAGGTATGTAAGGTATTGGTGAAATCTGGAACTGCTTGGCCCCTCTCTTGCCAAAGTATGGTCCATCTCATGTACTAGTCCTCATAGTTTCCAACATGGTAATATTATTCATTTACCACATCCAAAAAAATATCCCAAGTGGGCTCGTCCCCATATATTTCAGACTCCTCTGTGGAAATTTTCTCCCAGTAAGTTTCCCACCAATGTTTTACATGGGGGAGAGCGTTAAGGAGTGTGAAGCTGATCTTTTCCTTGTCGGAGAAATTATGAACAAATAGATAACCTTCTAGTAGATTTAACCATTTTTCTAGGGAATCTCCATCTATTTTTCCTTAAAATATGGGAATATCAAAATTAAATTGTACCTTGAAAGGTGAGGTGCCTCCAAAGTGGTTGCTTGATGAATATGTGCATGTTGTTATCGGTAGGTGTTGAAGGATGTGGGAAAAATTATCCATCATTTCATTAATCTATCGTGTGAGAGATTTCTCAAGAAATAGATTAATAGAATCATCTTCTCTATCGTTTTTATTTTCTTCCACCATGGAGGGTTTCTTGGGCATTCAAGATAAATTGTATTCAAGAGAGACAAGTGTGAGACCAACTTTCTATGCTCGGACCTCGTCGGGGACATGCACTGAAAAACAATCAAGAGCAGCCTGCTTTGATACCACTGATCCAGATTATTTTTGGCACGAAATGAGAGCAGAGATATAATAAAGAAATGTATAGAGATATCTCAGATATCCAATAATATAACAAAAATGTATTAGATATGAAACCATAAAAACAGAGATACAATGATACACAATTTTCTATTAATGAGAGAAAATGTACAAAGACTATAAAAATATAGAGTGAAAGACTCGCTAGAAAGGTGGAAACTTATATCTGAGAAGGGATGTGTTCACTACTCATACTTGCAAGAAGATGATTTACAATGAGGCTCTAAAGGCCTTTTTAACATAAATAAAATCTAAAACCCTAACCCCAGAATATGAAAAGCCAACAATTTTGTGGACCTCGTTTTGAGTAGTTTGGTGTATCAACTTCCCGGGGGCGTAACTTTGGCATACAATCTTTGTTTGGGGCACACAATAGATCATTGGAAATTTCTATCCAAGGAACACTCATTTTTCTATCAAACTCTAGCTCAATCTGTCTAACTATGGAGAGATCTAAAAACATTGTTTAGGGCCTCAAAACGGCCCCAAAAGTTTGGAACTTGAAAAGCTAGAAACAAAACTACCAAACTAAAACTGCCAAAATGAGCCAGTTGGAATAGGTGGGTGGCCACTGATATCCATTTGGATCAATCCTTCCTCCTTAGGAAGTAATGGTCTCCATTACGTTGAGCTCCCACAAGATAGGGGAGAGCGATTGTTGTAATTGAATCTTGGTGCATTGCTTTCCTTGCTAGAGACGTTGCGCTATGGAAGGCTGTCATGAACCTGTTGTTGACAGGGTTGAATATATTCAGCCAGTTAGGATACATGAAATTTCTAGGTGCAAAATGAATCTTTTTCTCTTTTCTACAGTCTTTTC
Organism: Picea engelmannii; assembly: GCA_009831015.1. Classification (NCBI taxonomy): domain Eukaryota; kingdom Viridiplantae; phylum Streptophyta; class Pinopsida; order Pinales; family Pinaceae; genus Picea; species Picea engelmannii. The sequence continues at coordinate 79,638 of ML781378.1, read as the reverse complement.
GACCTACTTCTGTTGGATAGAAGGTGGTTGGGCCGAGGCTATAGTGGTTGCAGTATCGTTTTGTTCACCTTTTGAATAGACTATGAAGAAGCTGAATTTTGTAGTATGAGATACTACCTTGCAACATTGTTTAGGTGGTACAGTAGTTGGAACTACCTCTAGTATCCTATAGAGATGAACCCCTAGAGTAACAATGACACTATGGGGTCGAGACTCATAGATAGCATGGCGCTTCCACATATATGGTTGGCCCAAGAAAACATCACATACATCCAGCAGGGCAACATCACATAATACCTCATCCTTGAAGGGATGGATTTCGTATGACAATTGGCATTGTTGGTTGACTTGAAGATATCATCCCTGGCAAAGCCACCCAATGTTGTATGGTTGTGGGTGTGGCTTTGTCGAAAATCCCAACTATTTGACGACCTTTGTTGATATGAGGTTCTTTTGGCTTCCGCCATCAACAATAAAATTTAGCATGGTCCCCTTCACCCACATCTATGAATGAAAAAGGAGCCCCCCCTCTTCAAAATTTGTGGGTTCTTCTGGTTGAATTGTTGCAGTCGCGAAAATAGAAGTGGAGTCTATGTCGATGATCTTTCTTCTATCAATATTTTCTTAATCATATTATGAATCAGGTTTCGGCTCCTTGTCTTTGATCTCAACCACCAATGACTGTTTTGAGCGACATTCATCGGTGTTGTGCCAGGGGATTTTGAGGAAATCACACCATTTTTTGGTGTCCTTCTTCGTCTTTCTATGACCCTTCTTTTCTTGTGGCTTGGACTAGTTTTTTGGGAGACTATTTGTTAGGGTTGTGTTTATCATACTTTGGTTGTTACATATTTGTATACCCGAAATCCCATTTGTTCTAGTGATTAAATTTCTGCTTGATTTTAACAACATATCGATAAGAAGCACCAATTGATGAGATGTCCAGAAAATCCATTTCAGTTTGGATGTATCTGTGTAGAGCCCCACAGTATTTCAGAACCAAATTTCATTCGAAGTATTTGATACCCAGATTGGTGGGCAATGTATGGAAGGTATTGGTGAACTCTGAAATTTCTTGGCCATTCTCTTTCCGCGGTCTGGTCCATCTAATGTACTGGTCCTCATAGTTTCCAACAGGGTAATACTGTTCCTTTACCGCATCCAAAAAAAATCCCAAGTGGGATTGACCCCATATATTCCAGACTCCTCTATGGAAATTTGGTCCCAGTAGGTTTCCCATCAATGTTTGACATGGGGGAGAGACTTAAGGAGTGCGAAGGTGACCTTTTCCCTGTCAAAGAAATTATGAACAAAGAAATAACCTTCTAGCAGATTTAACCATTTTTCTAGGGCATCTGCATCTATCTGTCCTTCAAATATGGGAATATAAAAATTAACTTGTACCTTGAAAGGAGAGGTGCCTAAAAATTGGTTGCTTGATTAAGACACGACTATTTTTATCGACATGCGTTGAAGGATGTGGGAAAAATTCTACATCATTTCATCCCTCTGTCGCGTGAGAGCTTGCTTAAGCAATAGATTAATAGAATTGTATGCTCTGTCATTTTTCTTTTCTTCCACCATGGAGTGTTTCTTGGGTGTGCGAGAGCGATTGTATTCAACAGAGACAATATTGATACCCAACTTGCTATACTCGGACCTTATCGATGACATGCACTGAAAAACAATCAAGAGTAGCCTGCTCTAATACCACTGATCCAGATTATTTTTGGGACGAAATGAGAGTGGATATATCAGAAAGAAAAGTACAGAGATATCTTGGATATCCAATAATATAACATAAATGTATCAGAGATGCAACCATAAACACAGAAACATAGTAATACACAATTTTCTATTAATGAGCGAAAATGTACAAAGACTATAAAAATACAGAGTGAAAGACTTGCTAGAATGGTGGAATCTTATCTGTGAGAAGAGATGTGTCTGCTACTCGCATTCAAAAGAATATGATTTACAATGAGGATCTAAAGGCCTTTTTAACATAAATAAAATCCAAAACCCTAACCCCTGAAGATGAAAAGCCAACAATTTTGTGGAGCCCATTTTAGGTAGTTTGGTGTATCAACTTCTCTGGGGCGTAAATTTGGAATACAATCTCTATTTGGGGCGCACGATAGCTCGTTGGAAAGGTATATATTAGGACTACACATTTTTTCATCAAAAACTGACTTTGTCTATAGTCTAACTATGGCGAGCTCTAAAAACGTTGTTTAGGGCCTCAAAATGACCCCAAAAGTTTGGAACTTGAAAATCTAGAAACAAAACTACCAAATTGAAACTGCCAAAATGAGCCAGTTGTAATAGGTGGGTGGCCACCGATATCCATTTGGATCAAGGGGCTTCTTGATCCTTCCCTCCAAAATATTCTAGTGCTTTCTTATCACAATTTAAATCATACTACCACTAAGCTTATTACAATAAATGAACAATTACAATTCAGATATGAGTCGGCGCTCAAAATATGTACAATCCTATAGGAATTAAAGGAAATTAAAATCTCCTTGAGCATATACAAAGGATCTATCCTAAATATCTCATGGGATATTTAATTACAAGGTCTCAAAATTTAAAGTGATGCACCCTCTATTGAAACATATAGATTTTTCTAAAACTTTAGACTTAAAAATTTTTCATTTTTGTTTAAATAAAGACAAATGCGCACTTGGATACTACCCTCGATAAAATATTCTGATTAATCTAATGGTCTAAAATCCTTTAAAATTCATGGAGCCACCCTTTCATTTAAAAGTCAAATCACTAAGACAGTCTTCAAAGTATCGGGTTTCGGGGTTTCACAATACTAACAGTTAGACATAAAAAGAACTCCAAAGTCCCAATACACGAAGTCACGAAACTAACTTAAATTTAATCGATATTAATTAAACAATTAAAATAATTAATTATAATTAACCTTATTGCAACTTCGTGTTTTAGGAATCCTGCCTAAAACGATAACTTAAACTCCTGATACCTGAAATCACGAAATCTTTAATTAATCATGATTATTTACAAACATTAAACATGGTTAATATTAATTAATCAATTGTGATTTCAAGATTTGGGGATCATAGCTTTAACTGAAGTAGGATAGCCCGGGACCTGAAACCCCGAAATGGATTAAGGTTAAATATAATTAATTAACCATGTAAACTCAACTTATTAACAAAATAAAACATTTTAATTTAACCGTTGAGTGTATGTTGATTGCGATATGGGCGATTTCAAATTTCTTTTCTGATCACGATATATTGACCATTAATGTTATTAAATGACCAGCCTGGGGAAATGATTTCAAATAAGATCCTGATTTAACACTCGAATATTTTTATTAAAAGAATTAAATGCATTGTCAGTGAAGGTATATGCAGGTTTATGCATTTAAGGCAAGATAGATTTTTTCATTTTTACATTCACGTTTTGGTAGAACTTGCTTAGCGAGATACTCAGTCCTGTGCATTTTTTGTGACAAATATCAGGTTTTTGAGAATTTCTACCATTCCACCACGAAAAGCAGCTAAAACAAATGGTGAGAGTTTAGGCCAGAGCTCAGAGGTTTTCTTCGACACCTCGCCCAGAAGTATAAACACAATTAAAACCTGGATGCATGTTTTCAACATCTTACAGTACAAACTGGTAAAATGCCCTGAGGATTCAAGCGATAATGAAAATGAAGACTTATCTACCAAATACAATACTATTTCCCAGTCAGAGATGAATAAGGTAGCAACAAAGATGAGTCTTTTACCATACAATGACATGATTAGATGGGCACTAGATCATGTGGATATCACAACTAGAACTATTTTCAACTCTCAGAACGTAGTTGTTTGGTCATTTTGGCTGGAACACATATAGGTGATGTATAAATTGTCTTTAACACCAAACTTCATTTACAATGTCAGTTTTCTAGTGAATTTTAACAAGGACTGTGATGGATATGGAAATAATCCGTCCGACTTGATCAAGGACTAGTGTTCACACCTCGAAAAGTTCAGAGCCGATTCTCACAGCATATACTCAATCTCACCGGTAGAACCGCATTTCATGTATATAGCCATGATGATGTGTAGAATTTATAGAAAATATAAAACAACCCATTTCTTTCTACCATGGGTACCCATTGTACACACAGTGGCGGAAGGTATTCTTTCGACTGGGCCAAGATATTGTCGAACAATCTGGCTAGTGAAATTACAGAATACCAAACAAAAAAAGCCAAGGGGCAGTCAACTTCATTCTTCATGTCATATTATATTATGGATGCCATCCGTTTCATGACACCTTTCCTGCTGATGGGATAGAGCTGGACTCCAGATAGTGTAGAACCAATTCATATTTATCATTCAAAACTCTAGGAAGACAAGGCGAAGGATTTCTTTTATGAAATCTATAATTCAGTAGAGGTGTCGACGCACACTACTATATTTAGTTACCCACCTCCTAGAATTTCAAACACAATTGTGGCTAACCTAGATAAAGTGGCAGACTGGTACATCAAGGATCACTTCTCTTATATCAGAGTTTTTGGTTGTTCAGTTCCCTCATATGCTTTACCGCAATTTTTACCAAACCGACTTGTGTGCCGCGAGGTCACATGACAAACTGTACTCGACGGGATTAGCAAAGATCTCAAAGCAGTGCAGAAAGATGTATGACCATCTTTTCCCTTACATATTGGTGCATTTTCTTTGGTGCATTTTCTTTATTGGATTTTGGCCACTCCAAAGTGGAGGTTGTGGTCTTAGAAGAAATAAAAATGGTTAACATTGAATTCAAGAATCACGACCCACAGAAGGTCGTGGGTAACCATATGGTCAATTGCAATCTAAAAAAATATGAACATGAGGAGTCCCCTCAGGACGAATTGTTCCGAGGGGTGAAATCTTACCAAGAAGTTCTGAGCCAAGTTCGAGCTCTATCACCTGATAAAATGATTGATTTTTACAACTTCCAAAAGTACCGAATAAATAGTTTTCCAAAAGTATTACAAGGGGAAAACCCAATGTTTCTAGATACAAAACAAACAGAGACCCAAAATCCAGAAGCCGTAAGCTCTAGTAAACAAGAAGCCCTAGAAAACTTAGAGAAATATGATGTCTCTACTCAGAAATAAGATGTCTTGGCGATGGAGGTATCAGATAACCAGGCCAAAGATCAAGCAAAGACACTAACAAAGAAAGGAGAAGATAGGCCATTTTCTTCACCAGATAAATCAAATACAAATGGAATCAGAAAACAGTTATCCACATAAATTGGTAGCCCTATTTAGGTTGTCACACCATTACAATTCACCAGAGGAAAGTGCAATGCATAGGTAATACTCATAGGAGATCTCACACCTATCCCTATTGAAGAGATACATCCTTCCGGTTTCTTTTTCAGTAAGAAAAGGAAAGTTGTTGTGAAGAAAGAAATGCACCAGAAAGAAGGTGCAACCGTAAAAAATCACAGAGTACTATTGGATGGAATTTTTTTCTTCATAAGAAGACTTTTCTACAGAGGTAGCAGGCTCTTTGGGAGCGTTTTCAACAGCTAAAGTATTCTCAGTTGATAATCTGAAAGAGAAATTGAAGCAAAAGAATAATATGATAAGTTAGTTGCAAAATAAAATAAGGACCACAGAAAAGAATGCTAGAGATGAAGTCAATAAAGGGATTGAACAGGCTAGAGCTAGTGATAAACAAGAAATCCAACTGCTCAAGTCCAGTCTTGATGAGATGCATAAGAATGTGCAAGTGAGCGAAAGATGGACTATCTAGCAACATGAGTTGGGAAAACAATTACAAGACAAGGTCAACTCCACTGAGAAAATGGTTGTGGATATAACACTATTTCAAGATCAAGCATTGGAAGTGCTAAAGAAACTGGAAATAACACAACAAAGCCCTTTAACTAAGGTAGAAATCATCCAAAATCATTTTCAGGAAGTTAACTAATCATTGGATAATATTGGTTTCAGAGAAAGAGAGGCTACTGCATCCTAGACCACTTTTCAAAAAGTGGTTGTGTCATCATCTAGATAAGAAATATCTGTAACTCCTAGATTGACTGTTGTAGAGAAGGTCAAAGGTGATATAATATTAAATACATGGGAGGCCAATATAGTTGAGATTAAAAGAACAACCAAGGAAATAAAAGAGGATTGTGAAGAAATTTTTCATTTGCTTAATAAAGAATCACTAGGCCTTGGAAATGATGATTGTTCTGAAATCTAGGACAAATCAACATTTTAAAGCATCAACTTGGCATCAAAGAAATCTTAGAGGAAGCTCATGATGGAATTTCACAGCTAAAGTAGGTTGACATCGCTCAGATAGATAGATGGTTGGTAAAGCCAAATTTACAGTTACAGTCAATGAATTCTGAAGATAAAAGGATAGAAGACAGGCTGCCACAATTACAAAAGAAATTGTATCTTTTTGAGTCAAAATATGTGATAGAACCTTCTAGACTAGTAGTACAATTTCTAAGCAGGTGTGTCGAATCTCTTACGCAAGGAAAAGGGATTACCTCAAATAATCAATGAGGTAACATATACATATATGTTTTTACCGGTATGAGAAAGAGATAGAGAAGAACCAACTGAAACGGTCTAGGTTTTCATTTTGTAACCGTTATTATCTAGGAATAACGTGAATTCCAACTGCCTAGGGTTGAGAAGCTCTTGTATAAATATATTTTCAAAATACTAAAGAAAAGGTTGCTTCTTGCTGTATGTAATTGAGAAAACTCTCCTTATTGAAGATTAATACAAGTGCAGACCAGAGATTCCACATTTCGTTCAGTTTGAGTTATGTGTTCTTTTGTCTTTCCATATCTCAACATCTTTTTGTATATTTCCTTGATGAATGCCTGATCGCAACTTAGTACAACATCTACTGTGGTTACATTTCATTTAGTAATTTAATAGCACACATATTTTCCTCTATTTTACTGTTAGTAAATACAAGACCTGCGAGTTAATTGGATTGCTACATTTTATGTTTCATTTAAGGTTATATAATCTATTTTATTCTTTTGTAGTAAATTAAGATTCTTCTGTAATAGATGCATTGCTTTGTCTAACAACTTTATGCTTTTCTCTCATTACACCCAATTCTTTTAATTTTAACTTAGACACAAAAGACGACGTCTGAGTTGTTATATTGTTAATTCATTTAAGGGATATTTTCTCATACAACTAAGGTAGAAAAAGAAAATATTAAAACTTTCCTTATTTCTTGATGCCTTGATATTATACTTTGAGCCTTAAGTATAAACTCAGTAACAACGTCTTTTTGGCGCTATTGTCGGGGGTGGAGAATCAAAGTTATTTTTCCCTGGGAAAACAACATTGGTAAGTTTCTTTCTTTGATAGTGAACAAAGATTGAACACATTATAAGGCTAATATTTTATTTTTCACTTGGAGACTCCACAATTGATAAACTGGAATTCGGTCAAAAGAATACCAAAAAGAATCCAAACGATAAGCAAACTTCCCCTGTATCTGACCCTGAAAAACTTTTGAAACCAAGGGGATACCTTAAACAGACTATTCTGTCAGCAAGTAAGGTTTATCAACCCAAATCAAATACTAAAGTTTTATTGGAACCGTTAACTTCACAAGAAGGTCCCATTGTTATCCTCATTTTTGGTTATCAAGATGATGACATGATAATGACATGGTGATAGAAGATCTAGCTCTTCTTTAAGATCATTTTCATGAAGAAAGTTACACTTGTCAGTTTCTCAAAATCACTCTTTTGGAGACAGTA
>ML781378.1:23260-54878 GCA_009831015.1 Picea engelmannii | reverse complement strand
ATTGTTATTAATGTATGTCAAAGGGGATTTTTGAGGTATAAGGTTGGTTTAGAAGATTAGGTTAAGTTAAGGTACGGAAAAAGTGAGGGTGTAAGTACTAGAGTTCTGAGTGTAAGGTTAATAATGTTTTCTTTCCCGAATGATCGGGATCCAACTTTCACTAATCTCTAGGCCATTGTCTCTATTTAGGTTATCGGGATTTTTGATGATTTCAATTGCCTCTCTAATTCGTCTTTTAAGGAGATTGTCTTCTTTAGCTAAGATCTTGGTGTCCTCTAGGCGTATGTGATGCTTAGTTGTGAGAGAGTGTTCTGCTAGTGCTAAGGTGCGAGTTCGTTCATTCTTGATGTCAGCACTATGCTCTTTAATCCTGGTGTTGAAAGAGCGGCCTATTTCTCCAATGTAGCATTTGCCACAAGAGCAATCTATAGGTAATAAATCACTATTTATTACCTTTTTTGGAAATTTCTCCTCAAAACTAGGGTTTCACTTAGCCGACCTTAGTTTTTCACTTGCCTCATCATTATTTATTAAGGGCTCCTCTCTTATTTTTCCTCAGGAATTTTTTGTCCTGAAGATGGATCCTATTGTGGATCCGAAACGTCGATGACAAGCTGTCAATAGCACTGTGGTTCTTTCGACAAATTCTAAGCAAATCCTATATTACTGCCTGTAATAGAGAAAGCAGTAAAGAAACTCTTGGATGCCAAAATCATTGTTCCACTCAGATACTTCGAATGGGTAGCCAACCTGGTTCTAGACAGGAAGAAAAATGGTGAAATTAAGTTATGTGTAGATTTCAAAAATTTAAACAAATCATCACTCAAAGATAATTATCCATTACCTAAAATGGATCATGTATTGGAGAAAGTGGTTGGAGAAAATAAAATGTCTATGATTGATGACTTTTCAGGCTACAATCAAATTGCAGTACATGAGGATGATAAAGAGAAAACTACGTTTACTACCCCCTGGGGTACCTTTATGTATGATAAAATGCCTTTCGGTTTTATGAATGCAAGAGCTACTTTCTAGAGAGCTATGGACATATCCTTTGTCAGCGAAAGATATAAGTTTTTTGTTATTTATCTTCATGATCTAACTGTTTTTTCTAAATTTGATGCAGGACACCTAGTACACCTCAAGCAGAGGTTTGAAAAATGTCAAAAATTCAATTTGTCTTTAAACCCCAAGAAATCTCATTTTGCAATGCAGGAAGGTAAAATATTGGGCCACATAGTATCTAAGGATGGAATTAAAATTGATCCGAAGAGAGTTGAAGCTATAGATACTATAAATATTCCTAGGAATAGAAAGGAAATACAATCTTTTTTAGGAAAAATTAACTTTTTAAGAAGACTCATGCCAAACTTCGTTGAAATTGTAAAATTGATTACAGATATGCTTAAGAAAGACAACGAGGCCAAGTGGACAACTGAATCCAAGGCGTCATTCAAACGTATTAAGAATGTTATTGGTGAAGCACGTGTACTGGCAAGCCCAAATTATATGAAAGAATTCCTAATTTTCTCATTTGCATCTGAACACACAATAGCAGCAGTACTTCTATAGAAAAATGAAGAAGGATTTGAACAACCAATAGCATTTTTCAGTAAAATCCTTAGAAACGCAGAGTTGAGATATGATATACTAGAAAAACAGGCATATGCGATGGTGAAGGTCCTAAAGGAGTTTAGGACCTATGTTTTACATTTTAGAATAATTTCATATGTACCCACTAGTTCCGTCAAAAATATATTGGTTCAGCCTAATAGTGACGGAAGGAGGGGTCGATGGCTTGCTAAAATTCAAGAATTTGATCTAGAGGTGAAACCGACAAAGCTTGTCAAAGGACAGGGTTTGGCTAAACTTCTAGCCGAATCAAATTTCAGAGCGCTAAGAATAAATCATTTGCAAGATATTGAGGACATTCCAATGATAGAGGAGTTTGACGATCAAATACCTTTGACTCAAATCCAGGAAAAGTTTTCTTCCTCAACCTGGTATAAAGATATAGTCTCTTACCTTTTAACTCTGCAATTCCCAAGCGATATGACTTCTTCCAAAGCTAGAACATTAAAGTTACATGCAGTAAAATATTGTACCATAGATGGTCAACTATATTGGAAGGATCCTCTGGGTTTCTTACTGAGTTATTTGGTAGAATCTGAAAAAGTGAAAGTTATAAATGAGTTTCACGAAGGAGTGTGTAGAGGAAATCATGCATGGAGAGAAACGACCGACAAAATTCTAAGAGTGGGATATTATTGGCCTAAATTATTCACTGATGTGAATGCCAAAGTCAGAGCATGTAACCCATGTTAGTTATTCGTAGGCAAGCAAAAGATTCATGCACTACCTTTAGTTCCAGTTAAAACAGAAGCATCGTTTCAACAATGGGGTTTGAATTTCAATGACAAAATACATCCACATTCAAGTGCTCAACATAAGTGGATTCTAACCGCTATTGATTATTTTACTAAATGGGTAGAATCCATTCCTACATGAAACGCCACCGATGCAGTAGTGATCAATTTCTCAGAAGAGAACAATTTATCAAGAATTGGTTGTCCTCGAAAGATAGTTATCGATAATGCTCAAGATTTCAAATCCGTGGCCATGATAAGTTTTTTGTCAAAAATATAACATTGTGTTAGGAAATTCAACGGCCTATTATCCACAAGGAAATGGATTAGCCAAGTCCTCAAACAAGAGCTTGATAACCATAATTTAAAAAATGCTGACAGGAAATAAGAAAGCCTGGCATATACATTTGAAATATGCTTTATGGGATAACAAAATAGGCAGTGAAAGATCAATAGGAATGTCCCTATTTTAGATGGTGTATGGAACTGATGCAGTATTAACCATAAACCTGGCTCTTCCTGTAATCAAAATCTGGCAAGATGAAAAGGAAGAACCAAATCACGTCACCAGAAGAATAAATCAGTTGATTGAAGTCCAACAAAATAGGGATGAAGTAGATGAGAAATTACAGAAATATCAAGATAACATGAAAGCTTTGTTTGACTAGAAATCTAAAGACGGGGAATTTCTCCCTGGTGACTTGGTTTTAAAGTGGGATGTTAGGAAGGAAGATTCAGGAAAACATGGTAAATTTGATCACATCTAGTGTGGGCCTTTCAAAATCACGGCTTCTGAAGGGAAGAATTCATTTTTGTTAGAAATTTTGGATGGTGAAATTCTTAACGTCCCTATCAATGAGTGTTACCTGAAGCATTTCATGCAGTAATACAATTCCAAACTTTCATTATGCATACCCGTTTGGTTTTCACAAATTTTGTTTACAATTTCAATTTCAGTTTCTTTGATAAGCTTTTATTTTTACTATAAATAGAAAAAGGTTGTTTCATTTAAAAAAAATATATATATAAATATAAAAATAAGTAATAAGTAGGTTCTAATATACAAGATTTCTTGACATTTGTCATGATCATTTCATTGCAGGATACTGGTTGACAACCGAGAGATAATCCATAGCAAAAATTGACACTCACATTGCATTTATCTCGAAACAGGTGACAAACAAATAGTTTGCTTGGCTAAAGATATAAAGTAAATCTGAGGTATGAACTTCTTCCCTACAGACTCAGGTTAAAATTTTCAAAGAGATTTAAATAAATAAGAAAGAAGTCTCATCTGAAGTAATATCATCACCTATTTTATAATTTGAGGAGTATAAAATTATGGCTTAAATCTCAAGTTGTTCCTCTAAATTTAAAATAAAAAAATATTTTTTTTTAAAGAAAAGTTAGCAATAAAAGGACCTTAAGAAGAAGTTTAGGAATCTATAAACAAATTCACATCGGATTGACCAGACTTATTATAGAACATCTGGATATTTATACCATTTTCTTGTTTATCCTTAAGTTAGTTTTCCTGCAACTCTGAATTTTTCTTCTTGGATTTTAAGGAGGAAAAAGAACTTCACTTTAACTCTGAAAACTTAAGAACAAGTCTTTGACTCGCGAATGGGCAAGAATTCTGATGATATTCGTGAATTTAACTGAAATAAAAAATATGTTTGAGTTAAGCCTAACTATGTTAGTCCTTTTATTAGATTTAAACTGATTAATTTCGCTCAAGGGAAATCCCTGGAAAAAGAAAATTCCTTATAAAATTTCCGAGTAAGAGAAGGTGTTTTGATTGTCAGAAGAGGATTAGTCCAAAGTAATCAAAGTGAGTTAATAGATCTCTAGTGCTAAAATATAAATAGATATCATCCATGGTATATTTTATTATATACAAATTGATTGCCCCCACTTCATGTTTTAAAATATAAGACAAATGGTGAAAAAATTCATAAAATGATTACTCCCATCTAGTCCAAAAGGAGATGAAAGGAAATTCATTCAATGATTTCCCTCATCTCAGCATTTAAATGCAAAGTTATTAATTGAAGTGGTGAAAGGAAATTCAATATGGGAATTAGATAACTTCACCGGGGTACTGAACAGGCTCACTGAAAGTGAAGCAATATCTATGATATCTATAAGGTTGTTATACATGTATTATAATGTACTCTGACAACTATTTATTTTTCCAAACTAGATCTACAATCTAAGCTAATGTGGGACTCCCCGTTTAAAACATTAAAATTACTTTCCCTTGATATGAATAAAATCGAACAAAGTCTGACAGATTGGTTAAAGTTGTTTTGATTATCTCAAGCAATTCTAAAATTAGTTTTGAGAAAAGGAACCATTTTAAGCCTAATTTAAAGATTGATGAATGATTAATTTTTAAAGATTTTCAGAAATATGGTGAAGTTTAAAGTCCTTCTGTGTGTCCTCTTTCAGAATGTGTTTCACAGAACTGCAATAATGACTCCATTTACCCAATAAAGGCACTCAGTCTACTGCTCTTATCATCCTTCAAGGAAACGAGATACCTAGATGGAGCCTATGTTGAAACATATATATTTTTCTAAAACTTTAGACTTAAAAAAATTTCATTTTTGTTTAAATAAATACAAATGTGCACTTGGATACTACCCTCAATAAAATCTTTCGATTAATCTAATGGTCTAAACCCCTTTAAAAGTCATGGAGCCGCCATTTCATTTAAAAGTCAAATCACTAAGACAGTCTTCAAAGTACCGGGTTTCGGGGTTTAGCAATACTAACAGTTAGACATACAAAGAAATCCAAAGTCCCGATACACGAAGTCGTGAAACTAGCTTAAATTTAATCGATATTAATTAAACAATTAAAATAATTAATTACAATTAACCTTATCGCAACTTTGTGTTTCGAGAATCCTGCCTCAAATGATAACTTAAACTCCTTATACCCGAAATCGTGAAATCTTTAATTAATCTCGATTATTTACAAACGTTAAACATGATTAATATTAATTAATCAATCACGATTTTGTGATTCGGGGATCATAGCTTTAACTGAAGTAGGATAGCCCGTGACCCAAAACCACAAAATGTATTAAGGTTAAATATAATTAATTAACCATGTAAACTCGACTTATTAACAAAATAAAACATTTTAATTTAACCGTTGAGTGTATGTTGATTGCGATATGGGCGATTTCAAATTTCCTTTATGATCACATAATATTGACCATTAATGTTATTAAATGACCATCCCGGGGAAACGATTTCAAATAAGATCCTTCTTTAACACCCAAATCTTTTTATTAAAATAATTAAATGCATTGTCAGTGAAGGTATATGTAGGTTTATGCGTTTAAGGCAAGATAATTTTTTTCATTTTTACATTCACGTTTTGGTAGAACCTGCTTAGTGAGATACTCAGTCATTTGCGTTTTCTGTGACAAATATCAGGTTTTTGATAAATGCTACCATGTCACCACGAAAAGCATGTTAGGATATTTAGACACTTAGGAGTTAGTTAAGATCTACTTGGTCTAATATGTCGTTAGGTAAAAGTGTGTTTCTTAGTGTGTTTCTTTAGTATGCATTAGTATGCATTTGTAGTTAGGAAATCTGACGGTCACGATATGTTCCCAACATAGACTGATATGACGGTTCATACTCTTCTCGATATTAACAACCATTGATCCATGGATTAACACCCGATTTGTCCATGATATCTATTTAAAGAGCATGGAGGGTCATTTTCCTATGATCGATTGTGAGAAACTCTCTTGTAAAATCTCTCTGTAATCTTTTTCTTTGCATTAATAAACTGCTCCAAGTGGCCGCGCTGGTTGGGCTGGTCGATGTTTCCCTGTACGGGTTTTACCATGTGAAAACATCAGTGTGTTGATCTTTGATATGGTTATGTGAGTGGTTACTGAAGGTGTTCATCCTCTTTTGGAATACATGTGTTTTCGATCATGGTATCAGAGCCAGTTTGAAGACCCGCTCTTGTTGTAGATCGAGATCATGAAGCCAAGTTGTCTCATATCCATTTTCTGTCATTTTCGTATATTTATGGGCTTATAGGATTGTTCCATTGCGTCTAGAGCACTTGTTTTAGTTAGGAACACTTTTCGTTTCACTCGAAAATGTTTCTGCTTGCCCAAGATATGACCATTACAGTCAGATCCAGAGGTATAAAGCTTGAATACACATTTTTTAAAATTTTTGCAGAGTAATATTTTGGTTTTATTTCAGTTTTGTTTTATTTATTTTTACATTGCTACTCTTTTAGATATATGTATGCTCTTTTCCCTGTGCCCTGTGTTATCTCAGAAAATCAGAAACAGATAGGAAAATGTGCAACTTCTGGGTAAGCTAACCGAGATCTAACCCTTGTTGTCACTGAGAAGCGAAATTTTTTTCTAGCGTGAAAATAGTTTTTTTTTAGCACACTCTCCAAGGCCTTCTTCCACAACAACAACACTCCCAATCCTCCTTCTGAACATTACAATATGTTTTTCTAGATCATTTGGTTAAAAGTTTCCTTATTAAATAAGAGGTCTTGAGTTCAAGTCTCTCTTTTGTTACCTTTTTTAAAAAAGTTCATGCCAAAATTGTAAAGTGTATATCATTTCAAGTATAAAAGTGAATCACTATAAGTAGCTTTAATATTTTATTTTAGAGTTATTTATTTTGCATGCATATTTTCTATTATAATGTAACTTCATTGTAAAATTGAGCCCCACTTCTCTTTATAAAAGTGGGTCACTTCATAAAGCAACGTACACAATCACGTGGTCATTTGGTTACCGATTGTATCTTTTTTAAACATGGCATACCTCTAACATCGAAAGTCCGTTTTCAGTGCCATTTTTTTTTAAATGCATAACTTTTTGAGCTCTTTCCATCCAGATCATCAGTTTCAATTTTTAAATCCACATTATATGCATATTTAATATGGATTCTACAAGTATTGTCTTGCTTACCAGCAACAACTACTTCCAATGGAAATCTCATATGAAAGATTTATTAAGAAGTAAAGGCTTGTACCAGATTACCCTGGGAATGGAAAAAGCACCCACTAATGCTGATAAGAAAGCCAAGTGGGATAATAGGAATGATGAAGCACGTGGACTAATCAGAATTTTCATTTCTCCTGATTTAAGGTACCGCCTTAAAGATATTGATGACCCCAAAGAAGCTTGGAACATGATTGAATCTGGGTTTGGTAAACTCAATATTATTCTAGCACAATAGTTAGAAAATCAAATACTAACCTTGAGTCCAAATGATTTTTATTTCCTTGGAGACTATCTATTTAGGTTTAAAACACTCAGAATTTTATGTGAAGAATGTAAGATAAAGATGGAGGAAGAGCGTTGCATCTATATTATTCTTTCTAAGCTAGGTAGTGCATATTCTGTGTTTGTATCTACCTTTTATGCCATGAGAGAGGCTCTAGGGGAAGAAGCTTATGAAAAACCCACTCTTGAGTCCTTTTGTGCTTCTTTGATTTGAGAGGAAGATAAGCTTGTACAATTTGGAGTGATCAACACTGCAAGTCCCTCCAACAAAGCCTTAGTTACCCAACATAAAGATAAACCCAAGTATCACAAGAAGCAACATCCTCGCTATGAAAAAAAACAACATAAGGGTACCAAACCTACTCAGACAACTTCATTTCCCACTAGTGACAAAGAAGCAAAATATAAAAGTAAGAATACTAACAGACATTGCAACTTTTGTGATAAAGATGGTCATGATGAGTTCAAATGTTTCAAGAAGATGACAACCTTAGAAGCAGCGATGAAGAAGCACAACATTAGTATTGATTCTACTTCTTTTTCTCACGAACATGCACTTTTTTCTTCTGGTTTCTCCTTCAATTCAAATTCTACTACTACTTCTCCTTCCGATGAGTGGTTTATTGATTCAAGAGCATCTTATCATATGGCTAAGTATAAAGCCATATTTTATGCTCTAAATGAATGTAACACCAAGAAAATATTTGTTGGTGATGATAGATCTCTTAGTGTTGTAGAATCTGGAACAATTCAAGTAGATAATGGTCAGTTCAATGATGTATTATGTGTCCCAAGTCTTTCTTGTAACCTTCTATTAGTAAATCAAATCACTCATTCAGGTGAAGGTAAAACCGTCGAGTTTTCACCTCACCAAGTTGTAATCAAGGATCTAAAAGATCCTAAGCATGTTCTTGCAACTATAATTCCTGATGATATTACCAGGTTGTACAAGTTTGACAACTTTGGGTCATCAGTTTTTGTTGCTCATAACAATGACTTGAGAAAACTTTGGCATGAGCAGTTTGGTCATCTAAACTATCACTCATTGCAACAACTATGTAATCAACAGATTGTGACTGGTCTTCCTCTTGTTTCATGCAGAGATGGTGTTTGTGTCAGTTGTGTTCTCGACAAACATGATCGAGATAGTTTTGACAAGCGTGCCTCTTGGCATGCCTTGGGCCCTTTATAGCTTGTTTAAAGTGATTTGTGTGGTCCACTTTCTTCTCCTTCCTTTTCTGGGTGCAAGTATTTCTTAAATTTCATTGATGATTTTTCCAGACATACTTGGGTTTACTTCTTAAAACTTAAGAGCGGAGTTTTTGACAAGTTTTTGGCCTACAAGGCTCTTGTAGAAAACCAATCTGGACATCAAATTCAAAAGTTAAGAACAGATAATGGAGGCAAATATGTGAACAATAATTTTACAAGTTATTGCACTACACAGGGAATCCAAATGAAACACACTATTCCATATACACCACAACAAAATGGTGTTGTTGAATGAAAGAAATACACATTAAAAGAAATAGCAAATTGTATGATCCAATCTAAGGGATTAAGTCTAAAGTATTGGGCGAAAGCGATCAACTGTGCAAATTACATATTCAATCACACTCCCACAAAGGCTCTTAAAAATATAACACCGGAAGAAGCTTGGACTAAAATTAAACCAAATGTAAGTCACTTCCATGTATTTGGCAGTATAGCATGGGCTCACATTCCTGATGAGAAAAGGAAAGCATTGCAGCCTAAAAGTGAGAAGTGTATATTTGTTGGTTATTATGAAGATGTCAAAGGTTATAGACTTCTTCAACTACATTGTAATGAAATTATTATTAGAAGAGATGTTAAATTTGATGAAAATCTATTGGCCTGCGAGCCTAATTCAGCGGTTGTGCCTTCTTCGGCCTGCGAGCCATCTTCAGATTTTTTGCCTTCTTTTGTTCCTATTCTGGTTTCTTCTTCAGATGATGAAAGTGAGGATGATAATCCACCTCCGCATGTTGACATTCCTCCAGATGAGTCCTTTGAACCTAAACAAGAACCAGTTCCACTGCTTCCTAGATGGGTCCGTTCAACACGAGAAGCAGTTGGTGATATTGTCGGTGATCCTTCAGATCGGCGTCGATCACATTCACAGTTCCAGTGAGCCTATTTTCTTCTGGATCAAGTTTCATAGAATCACGATCCAAAGACATTTGCAGAAGCTTCAAGTCATCCAGATTGGGATACAACAATGAATGAAGAGTATCGTTCTTTAATGGCAAACAATACTTGGGATCTTGTACCTCTTCCAAAAGGAAGAAAACTTGTCAGATGTAAATGGGTCTAAAAACTAAGTATGCATCATATGGAAGTGTTGAAAGACACAAGGCTCGGTTAGTTGCCAAAGGATTTTCTCAAGTTGAAGGAATTGACTATAATGAAACCTTTGCCCCTGTAGCCAAAATGAATTCCATCTGCCCTGTTCTTTCCCTCGCCGCCTCACATAAATGGGAGGTCCATCAAATGGATGTTAAATCTTCCTTCTTGCATGGCGATTTGAAAGAAGAAATATACATGGAACAACCTCCTGGATATGTCTAGGATGACTCTAGCCTTGTTTGTTGCCTCAAAAAATCTCTTTATGGTCTCAAGAAAGCTCCCCGATCTTGGTATGTGAAAGTGGACAGCTTTCTTATTGCCACTGGATTCTCTAGATGCCATTCTGATCCTAATGTCTATACCAAGAAAGTAGGAAATCATATCATAATCCTTTTCTTTTATGTTGATGACCTTATCCTTACTGGTAGTGACCATAAACTTTTAAACCATGTGAAAACCAACCTTAAGAAGAAATTTGAAATGATCGACTTAGTCTTTTTGCACTATTTCCTTGGCCTCCAAGTTTTGCAAACCAATGATGGAATTTTTCTTTCCCAGTCTAAGTATGTTTGTGACCTTCTTCGTTGCTTTCACATGGATGATTGTAAACCAACCCCTTCTCCCTTCCAGTCTAGAGTCAAGCTTACTGCCACCCGCACTTCTCTTGAAGTTGATGATACCCTGTACCGTCAGTTAGTTGGTAGCCTCTTATAATTGACTCATACCCATCCTGATCTTTCCTTTGTTGTTGGTCTTGTTTCCCAGTATATGCAAACACCCCATGAAAGCCATTGGAAAGTGGCTAAGAGGATACTTCGCTATGTCTGTGGTACAATTAAGTTTGGGATACATTACAGTTCAGGGGGGACTCCTTTATTGGTTGGTTTCATTGATTTAGATTGGGTCGATGACCCTGATGATCAGAAGTCTACTGCAGGTTATGTTTTCAGCCTTGGTTTAAGACCTGTCACTTGGGCCTGTAAGAAACAACAGGATATTGCACTTTCTTCAGCAGAAGCAGAGTACCAAGTAGTGGTAAATGCAAGTTAGGAAGCCCTGTGGCTTCGATAGATCCTTCCAGAGTTCAGATTCTAGCACCAGCATCCGACCAACCTTCAGTGTTAAACTCAGAGTGCCATCAAGATCTCCAAAGACCCAGTTCAACATCAGCATAGAAAACACATCAAGCTACACATGCACTTCATCAGAAATCTAATTCATGATCAAGTTATTCAAGTGCTCTTTTTCCCTACAGAAGATCAAGTTGCACACATTTTCACAAAGTCTCTTACAGAAGTGAAGTTTTCCAAACTTCGATCTATGTTAGGAGTTCAGGAAGTTGTCATTAAGGGGGGATAGGCTCTAATGTCTCCTTCCTTCTCTTATTATGTCACTATTGTAAATCCTTCAATCATATCCCAAGTTGTTCTTAAGGGGGGATGTTAGGATATTTAGACACTTAGGATTTAGCTAAGATCTACTTGGTCTAATATGTCGTTAAGTAAAAGTGTGTTTCTTTGTGTGTTTCTTTAGTATGCATTAGTATGCATTTGTAGTTAGGAAATCTGACAGTCACGATATGTTCCTGACATAGAGTGATCCGACGGTTCATACTCTTCTCGATCTTAATGACCATTGATCTGTGGATTAACACCCTAATGGTCCATGATCTTTATTTAAAGAGCATGGAGGGTCATTTGTGGATGATTGATTGTGAGAAACTCTCTTGTAAAATGTCCTTATGATATTTTTCTTTGCATTAATAAATTGCTCCAAGTGGTCGCATTGGTTGGGGTTGTGGATGTTTCCCTGTAGGGGTTTTACCACTTGAAAACATCAGTGTGTTGATCGTTGATCTGGTTATGTGAGTGGTTACTGAAGGTGTTTTACTGAGTGATTACTGAGTCTTTTACCGAGTGGTTACTGAGTGATTACCGAGTCTTTTACCATACAATGAAATGATTAGATGGGCACTGGATCATGTGGATATCCCAACTAAAACTATTTTCAACTCTTAGAAGGTAGTTTTTGGGTCATTTCATCCGAAACACATACAGGTAATGTATAAATTGTCTTCAACACCAAACTTCATTTACAATGCTAGTTTTCTAGTGAATTTTAACAAGAAGGACTGTGATCAATATGGAAAGAATATGTCCAACTTGATCAAGGACTGGTGTTCACACCACGAAAATTTCAGAGCTGATTCTCATGGAATATACTCAATCTCATCACTAGAACCGCAGTTCATGTAAATAGCCATGATGATGTGTAGACTTTATGGAAAAGAGAACACAACCCATTTCTTTCTACCATGGGTACCTATTATACACACAGTGGTGGAAGGGTAGTCTTTCTACTGGGCCAAGATATTGTCGGACAATCTGGCTAGTTAAATTACAAAATACCAGACAAAGAAAGCCAAGGGGAAATCAAATTCATTCTTCATGTAAGCTTATATTATGGACACAATCTATTTAATGACGCCTTTCCCGCTGATGGGCTAGAGTTGGACTCTAGATAGTGCCGAATCAATTCATATTTATCATTCAAAACTATGGGAAGACAAGGTGAAGGATTTCTTTTATGAAATCTCTAATTGGGTAGCGGTGTCGATGCACACTTCTATATTTGGTCACCCACCTCCTACAATTTCAGACATAGTTGTAGCTAACCTGGATAAAGTGGCATACCGGTACATCGAGGAACACTTCTCTTATATCATAGTTTTCGGTTGTTCAGTTCCCCCATATGCTTTACCACAATTTTTACCAGACCAACTAGTGTGTTGCAAGGTCGCACGACAAACTGTACTCGGCAGGATTAGCAAAGAGCTCAAAGCAGTGCATAAAAATGTATGGACATATTTTCCCTTACAGATTGGTCCATTTTCGTTATTGGATTTCGGCCACTCCAAAGTGGAGGTTGCAGCCTTAGAAGAAATAAAACTGGTTAACATTGAATTTAAGAAGCATGACCCGGAGAATGTCATGGGTAACCATATGGCCATTTACAATATAAAAAAATATGAACATGAGGAGTCCCCTCAGGACGTAATGTTCCGAGGGGTGAAATCTTACCAAGAAGTTCTGAGCCGAGTTCGAGCTCTATCACCTGATAAAATGATTGATTTTTACAACTTCCAAAAGCACTGAAGAAGTAGTCTTACTAAATTATTACAAGGGGAAAACCCAATGTTTCCAGCTACACAGTGAACAAAGATCCAAAATCAAGAAGCAGTAAGCTCTAGCAAACAAGAAGCCATGGAAAACATAGAGAAATATGAGGTCTCGACTCAGAAAGATGATATCCCGGTGACAGAGGTATCAGATAACCAGGCCAAAGATCAAGAAGAGACACTAACAAAGCAAGGCAAAGATAGGCCATTATCTTCACCAGATAAATCAACTACAAATGGAACCAGAAAACAGTTATCCTCGGAAATTGGCAGCCCCATTCAGGTTGTCACACCATTACAGTTCACCATAGGAAACCCCAATGCAAAGGTAATACTCATAGGAGATATCATGCCTATCCCTATTGAAGAGATACCTCCTTCTGACTTCTTTTTTAGTAAGAAAAGGAAAGTTGTGGTGAAGAAAAAAATGCACCAGAAAAAAGGTGCAACTGTAAAAAAGAACAGAGTACTATTGGATGGAAAAAATTTGGAAGAAGAAGACTTTGCTACAGAGGTAGCAGGATCTTTGAGATATTTCGGAACAACTAACCTATTCTCAGTTGATAATCTGAAAGAGAAACTGGAGAAAAAGAAT
Organism: Picea engelmannii; assembly: GCA_009831015.1. Classification (NCBI taxonomy): domain Eukaryota; kingdom Viridiplantae; phylum Streptophyta; class Pinopsida; order Pinales; family Pinaceae; genus Picea; species Picea engelmannii. Next base: position 41,076 of record ML781378.1, on the reverse strand, counting down.
TAGATGATAAGTCAGTTGAAAAATCAAATAAGGACCACAAAAAAGAATGTCAGAGATTAAGTCAATAAAGGGCTTGAACAGGCTAGAGTTAGTGATAAACAAGAAATCCAACTACTCAAGTCCAGTCTTGATGAGATGCATAAGAATGTGCAAGTGAGAGAAATAAGGACTATCCAACAAGATGAGTTGGTAAAACAATTACAAGACAAGGTCAGTTCCAGTAAGAAAATGGTTGTGGATATAGAACTGTTTCAAGATCAATCATTGGAAGTGCTAAAGAAACTGGAAATAACACAACAGAGCCTTTTAACTAAGGTAGAAATCATCCAAAATCATTTTCGGGAAGTTAACCAATCATTGGAAATATTGGTTTCAGAGAAAGAGAGGCTACTGCAGCCCGAACCACTTTTCAAAAATCGGTCATGTCATCGACTAGAGAAGAAATATCTGTAACTCCCAGATTGACTATTGCATAGCAGGTCAGAGGTGATATAATATTAAAGACATGGGAGGCCAATATAGCCGAGAGTAAAAGAACAACCAAGGAAATAAAAGAGGATTGTGAAGAGATTTTTCATTTTCTTAATAACGAATCACTAGGCCTTGGAAAGGATGATTGTTCTGAAATACTAGGACAAATCGACATTGTGAAGCATCAAATTGGCATCAAATAAATCTTATAGGAAGCTCAGGCTGAAATTTCATAGCTAAAGAAGGTTGACATCGCTCAGATAGATAGATGGTTGGTAAAGCCAAATTTACAGTTACAGTCAATGACTTATGAAGATAAAAGGATAGAAGACAGGTTGCCACAATTACAAAATAATTTGTATATTTTTTAGGCAAAAGATGTGACAGAACTTTCTATACTAGTAGTACAATTTCTAAGTAGGTGTGTCGAATGTCTTGAGCAAGGAAAAGGGAGTTCCTCAAATAATCAATGAGGTAACATATACATATCTGTTTCTGTCAGCATGAGAAAGAGATAGAGAAGAACCAAGTGAAACGGTTCAAGTTTTCATTTTGTAACCGTTATTATCTAGGAATAATGAGAATTCCAACCACCTAGGGTTGAGAACCTCTTGTATAAATATATTTTCAAAAGACTAAAGAAAGGGCTACTTCTTATTGTACGTAATTGAGAAAACTCTCCTTATTGAAGATTAATACAAGCGCAGACCAGAGATTCCACATTTCATTCAGTTTGAGGTATGTGTTCTTCTGTCTTTCCATATCTCAACATCCTTTTATATATTTCCTTAATGAATGCATGATCACAACTTAGTACAACATCTATTGTGGTTACATTTCATTTAGTAATTTAATTGTGCACAACTTTTCCTCTTTTTTTACTGTTATTAAATACAAGACCTGTGAGTTAATTGGATTGCTACAGTTTATGCTTCATTTAAGGTTATATCATCTATTTTCTTCTTCTATAGTAAAGTAAGATTATTCTGTAATAGATGCCTTGCTTTGTCTAACAACTTTATGTTTTTCTCTCATTACACCCAATGCTTTTAATTTTCACTCAGACACGAAAGAAAACCTCTAAGTTGTTATACTATTAATTCATTTATGGTATCTTTTCTCATAGAACTGATGTAGAAAAAACAAATATTAAAACTTTCCTTATTTCTTTATGCCTTGACATTATACTTTGATCCTTAAGTATAAACTCAGTAACAACACCCTCCTTGGAATCCAAACCAATTATAATGTGTTGTGTTGGATGCTGCGTCATTTTCCACCTCTCCTCATTAAATGATGATGGTGATTCTCCTGCATCATACTCCTATGGACAGAATATTCATGGATTCCTGTCCATGAGCTCCTTCACTTCCTTTCCATGCTTTTGGATGTTTGATTTAGTTATCCAACTGGCATCCTCTTCTAGATGATTCTTCCATTTAACTAGATATTCATAATAATTTTTTGTCCTTGTTCTCTTAGAAATTCTCTGGTTTAAAATCTTTTCTACTTGAAGCTTCTATGCTACGGGCATTTTTTTCTTCCACTAAATTTCCCCTTGGTCATATGTCCCTCTCGTGTCATCCAAATTGTAAAGATACAAGTTTTTTATGTTTAATATTGGTGAAATTCCAATGTCCTCTGGTAGTTCAATCTCATAAGCATTTGTAGCAAATTCTATGAGGATTTTACAAGGTCTTATATTCTTCATCTTTAGTTTCTTATATTTCCCTATTGGAAATATTTCCTTCCTCAAGTGTGCCAACACTTGGTCTCCAACCTAAAAATTCATCTCTCTTCTTCTCTGATCTAATTGTTCTTGTATCTCTGGTTGCTATTTTGTAGTTTTCCTTTGATTTGGTTATGCAATATTTTCATTTCTGCAGCGAAATCCTCTGCTCCTACACTTTGAAATTCAAATTATACAAAAACTCTCAATTATGAAATTCCTTTTGTATGCATTCCATACACTATCTGGAATGGGCTCTTACCATTACTTCTATTTGGTGAGTCATTATATGCAAACTCCACTTGAGGTAGAATTTGATCCCACTGACTGTTATGTTCAATTACCAAACTCCTTAGCAGATTCCCTAGGATTCCATTCACTACCTCAGTTTTTCCATCTTTTTGAGGGTGATACGCTGAACTAAAAGAAAAATTCATACCAAAATTCTTCCACAAAGTCCTCCAAAAGTGTCCCACAAATGTTTTTTCTCTGTTTGAGACTATACTCTTGGGTAACCCATGCAATATCGCAATCTCCTTGAAAACCAAATTCGTTATGTGAGTAGCATCATTTGTTTTGTGACATGGTATAAAATGTGCCACATTTGAAAAATTTTCAACCACCACAAACATTGAGTCATTTCCCCTCTTCATTCTCGGAAATCCAAGTACAAAGTCCATACTTATAGCGTCCCACGACTGGTCAGGGATAGGCAATGGTTGATACAACCTTGTGTTATGTTGCCTCCCTTTAGCATATTGGAAAATTCTGCATTTTTCCTCAAACTTCTTCACATTAGACCTATTTCCTAGCCAATAGTATGAAGAACTCAACTGCGCATATGTTTTATCATGGCCAAAATTTCCAAGCAATCCTCCACTATGTTTTTCCTTCAACAAATTGTCCCTCATTGAGCATTTTGGGATACACAATTGACTTCCTTTGAACAAAATTCCTTCTTGGATAATATACTACATCCATTGACTTCTATCCCTTAAAAAAATATTTTCACAAGCTCCATAAGGTTCCTTGAAATCTAGGTCTTCCTGGTACATCTCCTTCAGGTGTTCAAATCCCAAAGTCTCCACTTGGAACTCCTGCAAGATTAAAAATATCATGCTCAAAGCATCTGCAACTTTTTTAGCATTCCCACTAATATGATTAATGACAAAAGTAAAATTATGCATGAATTCTATCTATTCGGCATGTCTCTGGATCAATTTCTCTTGTCTAGTTATGAACTGCAAAGCATGACTGTCAGTATATAAAATAAATTCCTTTGGTATAAGATAATGTATCCATTTTTTCAAATCTTGAATTATAGCACAAAATTCCTTGTCATATATTGAATACTTATTTTTAGCATCATTCAACTTCTCACTAAAATAAGTAACGAGTTTATCATCTTGACTTAAAACTGCATTGATGGCCACTTCACTTGCATCACATTTGACTTGGAAATTCTTCCTAAAGTTTGGCATAATTAAGATAGGTTGTTATGTTATCTTTTCTTTCAACACTATAAATCATTTCTCGACTTCTTTTGTCCAGTCAAAAGATCCACGTTCCTTCTTTATAGTATCTAGTCCGGGTGCACAAATACTGCTAACATTTCTAATGAATTTCCTGTAAAAACTCGCTAACCCATGAAAAATTATTAATTCAAACACACTTCTTTGATAAGGCCAGTCTCTTATAGCCCTAACCTTCTCTAGATCCATCTTCAATTTATTTAAAGAGATTACAATTCCCCAATACACAAGTTATGTCTTCATAAAATAACACTTCTTCAAATTTACCAACAATTTTTCCTGATGCAACCTCCTCAACACCATCTTCAAGTGTCTTAAATTCTCCTCTTTAGTCTTGCTGAAAACTAGAATATCATATAAATAAACAATCACAAAGTTTCCAATAAAATATTTGATTACTTCATTCATTAATCTCATGAATGTACTTGGATAATTTGTTAAGACAAATGGCATAACATGACACTCATACAATCTCTCATTTGTTTCAAATGTTGTTTTCCATTCATCTCCTTCTCTCATTCTTATCTAATCATAACCGATTTTCAAATATATCTTGGAAAAATAACTAGCTCCACTCAAACAATCCATCAAATCATCCATTATGGGTAAAGGAAATATATACCTAATGGTTATCGTATTTATGGCTCTAGAATCTATGCACATTCTCCAACATCCATCCTTCTTTGGACTCAACACAGTTGGTACTACACACAGGCTCAAGCTTTCTCTGATCATATCTTTATCCAACAACTCTTCGATCTACTCCTTGATCTCTTCATTCTCCTGAGGGGTTAATCTGTATGTTGCTTTTTTTGGAAAGATTTCTTCCGAAATGAGGTCAATATGGTGATTAATACTCCTGATGGGTGGAAAAGTATGAGGCAACGCATCCACCAAAATGTCAATGAACTCATCTAGTAATTCCTAAGCTTCTACAAGAAAATAATTCATAGAATTATTTGTAGGGATGACTCTCGACTTACCTATAATGATGAACTAAATTTCCTGATCCTTCTTGACTTCTTTCAAGAGTTCCTTCCCACTCATGAGAACTATACTCGGACTAGCCTCCTCTTTGAATCCCTTATTTTATATTGGTAACAACATATGTTTACACCCATTTTTATCAAGGGTATAAATATTCTTCCTCCCATCATGTATGACATTTATGTCATATTTCCAAGGTCTCCCCAATAGAACATGACAAACATCCATAGGTATGACATCACATAAAACTTCATCCTTATAACTACCAATTTTAAGCTCAACTTTATACTGTCTACTTACCATAACTTGATGTCCTTTCTGTAACAACAACACCCTATATGGACTCAGATGTGTTGTCATCTCCAACTTTAGCTTTTCTCTGGACTTGTTCCCATACCTCTTTTTCTGGCTTCACAAGATATTTCCTTATCATGAGCGATCTTCCTTATTCATCTGCTTCTACTTTCATCTCCTCCTCCACATTCCTCTACTGTGCTTCGGAAATGTGAGCTTCTCTAACTCCTACATTCTTATTTTCAGGACATTCCCAAGACATGTATCTTGTCTTCCTGCAAGCATAACACCTCAATTCTCCCCCTCTACCTCTTCCTATCCCTATCAGAAAAGGATTTCTTCCTCTAGAGTATCCTCCTCTAAAAATTCCTCCTTTATCTGTCTGACTGTTAAATCCTCCAGCTTCTCCCCCGTGTTTCTAGAAATTTTCTTTGGTTCTTCCTCTTCGTCTATTAGGATTCTTCCCCTTATTCCTCTGACTCTACTTCCTTGACAATTTTTATTCCTCTTTCAGGGATATCTGATAAGTATCTTCTACAGTCCTCATCGTTATCATACTAAAATCATATTGGATTTCATATATCGGTCCATTAATATACCTAGAAACTTTATCTTCGTCATTTTCACTATTTCCTACTCTTATATTCAACTTATAAAATTATTCAGTATAATCCTTCATCGACAAATCTTTATGTCTCATATTCTGCAACCTTATGAATAAATTCAGTTGATAATATTTGGGTATGAATTTATCCTTGAGCTTAACTACCATTCTATCCCAACTCTTAATTTTGGACTTACCTTTCCTTCTTCTATCAGCTTGTAACAAGTCCCACCATAAATTTGCATGTCCATTCAACCTAGTCACCGCATACTTTACTTTCTTCTCATCCTCAATATCCTCATAATCAAATTACTTGTCTAAAGCACTTATCCAGTCAAACAATTATTCTACATTCAAATTACCTTCATACATCGGAATTCCCATCTTCACTTTGGTTCCCATCTCGAAAACAACTCTCAGCAATCACTCCTTTATTTCTTTTTCTCTCACAACTTCTTGTTCTTCTATATTTTCACGTTCAGCTACACTAACATCACCGGCCTCTGGTGCTCTTCTTTGTTATGTTTCCATGGCGTCCAACCTTGCACAAAGTTGTCTCATTTACTACTCCATAGTTGCATTGACTATAGGTCTCTCTTTGCATCTCCTCGATGTCATGGTTCCTACTATATTTCTTCTCATAGAGATTATTCCTTCTCTAATACCACTTGATGCAAACCCTCCCTTAAGGGATTGTGCGATCTCCTGGTCTAGGATATTTCTTTAGAGATGAATTATCTCTCAGATCCCTATTGGATCCTCTATTAAGTTCATAGGTCCCTTTTTCTCTACTTGTGCAGGTCCACACACAAAACCCGTAGGTATTTAACTAAACCCCTTTTCACCCTAGAATCGAGCCTTAGGCGCTAACCCCTCTTCTTAGCAGAATGTCCACTTGACCTCAGGCTAGAACTGGGCACTAACCAAAAGGTGCTACCCGGAGCTCTGGGACTTAGGTACTTCATAGGATTCACTAAATACAACACTCCACTCTCTCGAATAGCCAAATTCTGAACAACTTCGGAAATCTACGGTCCTCGTTCACCTGGAATTGGATAGTCAGAAATTGCTTCGGGCTTTAGGACTTCGAGAGTTTCTCCTCTCCACACAACAATGAATAAATTCTCCTAGGGTGTCGAATCACCAAACTACTCGGGGATCCAACAGATTACACTCGCTGACTAGTCTACGGTGTAGATTCACTCTAGGGCTTCGGAGCTTCGAGGCTTTGTGCCTCACTTGCAACAACCACCACTCAAAATGGATGAAGTGGAGAATGTCCAAAGGACTTGGGGATTTACTCTCGCTGTCCCTCCTTGATATTTGTTACCTAAATAACTCAAACTCTAGCTCACACTTTGTGCTTCTCTCTTGAGCTTGGAACTTTTGAAAGTCACCTACGCATTCCTTGCGTTATCTCTCCTGAGATTTATCAACACTTATCAAAGTGTTGGCTCCATGCACTCCTTTCACTTTGTCCCTCCTCTGATCTCTTACACTAATGTGAGTGTAGGTGCACTCCTTGCGCTCACTCTGTATAAACTTACACTATCTCTCCCGAGCTTCTAAACCAGTAAGTGGTTCAACTTCCGCATACCTTGCATTGGCAGTATGCACTCTTTGCACTAGGATTCTTAGAAGAGAAACAATTGAAATTATAACCAAATAAAGAATTCATTTCATTAAAACATTGAGATACACATCCATACATAGAGATAAAAACACAACATTCATCCAATTACTCGGAGATAAATAAATTCACAATCACAGAAATGTGTGTGCAATTCTCTCTTTCTATATTCCTTCAACAATAATTTACAAGGGTTTCAACAACCTTTTGCAGCAGTAGCAACCTTTTCAGTAGAAAAAATAACAACAACTTCTGGAAGCCTCTTCTGGGCATAGATCACATTTATTTATACATGAAGGGGCTTCTTGAGCCTTCCCTCCAGACTATTCTAGTGATTTCTTATCACAATTGAAAGCATCCTACCACTAAGCTTATTACAATAAATGAACAATTACAATTCAAATATGAGTCAACGCTCAAAATCTATACAATCCTACAAGCATCAAAGGAAATTACAATCTCCTTGAGAATATACAAAGGATCTAGCATGAACATCTCATGGGATCTTTAATTACAAGGTCTCAAAATTTAAAGTGATGCACCCTCCTTGGAATCCAAACCAGTTATAATGTGTTGCGCTAGATGTTGTGTCATCTTCCACCTCACCTCATTAAATGATGATGGTGATGCTCCTGCATCATACTCCATGAAACACCTCTAAATGGTAACACACATGCCTTCCTCCTTGCATGAGTACTACTTCTAATGCATATCAACTAGCATCAGTCTCTAGCTCAAACGATTGCTACAAATTTAGCATGGCTAACACTAGAGCATCGTTTGTTTTCCTCTTCAAGTGTTCAAATGATATTTTTTGTATCTCACCCCACTTAAAGTTATTTCCTTTGGCATTTATGGCATGTAATGGTGTTTCTATTGTGGAGAAGTTGATAATGAACTTTCTCAAATACTGAGATGCTCCCATGAAACTATTGACCTCTATCACATCGGTGGGAATATGCCATTGTGTGATGGTTGCAATATTCTTTGGATCTACCCTTATCTCTCCTTCTCCAATCATGTGTCCAATATATATCAAGGAATTCTTCCCAAACTCACATTTCTGCAAGTTGGCAATTAACCAAGTCTTCTTCAAGGTCTCTAGTATCTGTATCACATGTGAGAGGTGCTCTTTCCAAGTGTTGCTTAAGATTAGTATGTCATCTAGATATACTATTACAAAATATTCAATGAAGGGATGTAGTACATCATTCATGCATCTTATAAATGTTTCAGGTGCATTGCATAATCCAAAAGGAATTACCAACCATTCATACAAACGTTGTCTTGTTTTGAACAATGTCTTCCACATGTCTTCTTCTTTGAGCCTCACTTGGTGGTAACTTGATTTGAGGTCTAGCTTAGTGAATAATTTAACTTGTTGCAGTTGATCCAAAAAGTCATCAATCCTTGGAAAAGGATATCTATTCTTGATGGTGATCTTATTTAGGGCATGGTAGTCAATGCACATTCTCCAACTTTTGTTTTTCTTCAGCACCATGATGATGGGTGAACCACATGGTGATGTCCTAGGTTTGTTGACTCCATACTCCAACAATTGTTGTATATTTTTCTTTAATTCATTTGCTTCGATGATGGACTTCCTATACAACCCAATGTTAGGTAGTGGTGATTTTGGCAACAACTAATTCTCATGTTCAACCTCTCTCTTGGGTGGCAGTCCCTGAGGCTCTTGAAACACTTCCTTGTAGGCTTCAATAAATTGTTGTAATTGTTGATGCTACTCACCACTAAATCCTTCCAAGGATGCCTTCATCTCCAACTTGATGCCTTCTCCTTGTTTCTTTCCTTCTCTCAGGAACAACAAGACAAACTTCTTTGTACTTCCCATGATTCTTCTTTCCTGATGAGCACTAATCAAAGATATATTATCTTTATCCTTGTGTGCATTTATGGAATAATATTTTCAATCCTTGACTAGCCTATACTATTTTTATCTCCTTCTAAAATTGGTGTCCCTCATGTACAAATATGGACTTCCCAAGATGACTCCACATACGTCTAGAGGAACCACATCTATAACTACATCAACAAAATTTTGAATGATGGAAAACTTAAATTTGCATTGCTTGCTCACTTTCAATTCCACATCTTTCCTTACTCATCCCAAGGGGTATGGATGTGGATGATATTGAGTCTCCAACCTGATCTTCTCAACCAATTGTGCATATATAAAGTTCGATTGTGAACTTGGATCTAACAAACAATCTACCTTGTTTTGATTCATGTGGATTTTAATGCAAAAAAGTGCAGTCATTGCCTCCTCCTCCTTGTGATTGAAACCAAATAATGACACCTCCTTCTGAAGATAAGTGTAGTTAATCTTCACTTCTGGGTCTGAAGTGTTATCCACCCATTCCTCAACATCCACTGATATTAACTTTTTCTTCTTCTTTTTCCGAAAATATTTGGGGTGCTTCTCAGGGTGCAATTTCCAACAATTTTTCTCAGTGCGTACCTTGCAATCACATCCTTTAAATTGTTGGATGGGGGGTGTTCCTTCTTGTGTTACTACCACAACTTTCTTCTCATTCTACTTCTTGTTTTTTTTCTTCTTTCTTTGTTTCTATTGTGGTTTTGCTTGCTTGTGAGGATTTTTTTGTTTCTTCTGCTTGTCTCCCTCAAGGTATTTTGCTTGAATGTTGACCTCATCAATTGTATTTGGTATGAATAAAATTAATTTCCTATGGTTATGAGGAAAAAACTCCCCCAAATACTTGAAAAACATGTCTGGACTTTTGAGAGAGACTCTCATCTGAATTTCTCTCTTCCTGAACTCTATCGTGAACTCCTACATTGATTGTCCTTGTCTCTATCTGAAGTAATGACACACTACTTACTGGTGTTCCTCATATCCTATTGGATAAAACTGATATTTGATAATGTTCTTAAACACTTCCTAATTAGTCACCAATGTCTCATTTACTAGTGCTGTACTTACTCCATCACTCTCCCACCATGTCAAAGCATGGCCTTCAAGCTTCAACCCAGAAAAAAACAATCTTTTGTTTTCCAGTTACTTCATGTAGGCTGAAGTACACTTCCATCTGTTGTAGCCATTGGTTCATCCTGATAGCATCCACTTCTACAACATAAGGCTTTGTTTCCACCTTAGCCTCTACAAGAAAAGTTACATGTGTCTTGTTGTAGCTGCACTCTTCCATTTATGTCTTAGTCTTACATGTTTCCTATTGCTTATTTTCTTCCTCTTCATAATGGTCCCCTGATATTATTGATGCTCTACTTCACTCTAGCCTTGACAAAAATTATTGTCCCTTTATTTTGTAATCAATGTGGGTACTTACCATACATTTCTCACTGGATGTATTCAAAAATTTTCTCTGATACTAGTTGATCTGTAAATGGGAGGCTTATAGCCTATCCATCTCACCAACACATAATTCTTTGTTAAAATAATTGTAACTTTGGTTATGTAGATGTCAAAAAAATTCTCAACCAATCAAGTTCCAAGTTGATTCGGAAATAATTTATGAGTCACGTTGAGTCAGGAAATGAGATTCGAGAAAAGTCAGTTGAGTTGATTTGAGGAAAGTCAATTGAGTTGAAGAAAGTTAGGTCACGTTGAAGCAATTCAGTAAAGTCGGGTCAAGTCAATTGAGACGATGGAAGTCGAGTCGAGTTGAATAAAGTTATTCAAGTCGAGGAAAGTTGGGTCGAGTAGAGGCAAGTCAGTTGAGTTGAAGCAAGTTGAAATATCTCAAGTCAGATTTATCTTAGTCGAAATTACTCAATTTGGATTTCTCCTAAGTCTAAACGACCAAGAGATGTCTATCGGTCGAATGGGGAAGTAAATTCGACTGAAAGGGAAACCAAGTTGAATTTATAATGACCAAGATCTCGGAGGAATCTCTGAGATCGAATTTACTCACCGATTATGCCAGAAAATATTTTGGAATGAATTTGGGTAACCCAAGGTGCGTACAAATTTTGGGGAGTTGATTTTATGTTTGTTGAAAATCAAGAATGTTTCACGAGTCGGTTCGACATACTATGATGGAGTAAAATGGGTAAGGAGTTTGGTTATGAGCTCAACAACTGAAAACAATATTATAAACTCTTTAATGAATAGCAACGACTCTGGAAGGAGGGTCGTCGATTTCCAACCTCGAAATTCATTTTGCATGGATATAATTAAAGAGTTGTTATTCTAGTGTATTAACCCACTTAGAACCAGATTAAAATAAAACAATCTCATACAATAACAACACATATTTCTCATCTCTATAATATACATAGACGACTATTAAATACAGTTCATACATGAACCATTCCTAAGAAAACTTAAACCATGACAATCATCACACATAGACTCAGATTTTTACCCTGGAAACCAAAACAGGAAATCCATCATTATTTTATCTTTGGTCGGGATCTTATTTATTCATCAATGGGAAGGTTATAGGCTGTCTGGTACATGTCTATTCTCCTGAGTAACATCTGTGCAACCTCTCTACATCATTCACAACCAAAGATCCCCTTTCTCATTGTGGGGATACATTATATAGAATGTTGAGTCGACTAAGAGGGTAACTGGAAGGTCAAGCATCCCCAATGCTTCATATTCTCTCTAGTTTATCTCTCCACCATTTCTTTATTTATTTTTCATTTATCCCATGTGGGTTTATTCTTTTTCATACAATTATATATTTCCCGAATATACATACATTATATACAAAATTGGAAATCAATCATGATGACATGGGGCCCTTCACGTCAACAAGTCGATCTCCTTCATCGTCCATAGCCTTAGCAATACATGTGTTGTTCATCTTTGGTTCCTGTGTCAATAGCCAATTGTTCTTGTCGAATTTGATTTAGATCATATATAGAATCAAATGCAATGAAACTTCAATAAAAAAAACACATTGTTTTATTGTTGCATTAAGCCAGATATTTCTCTTATTCTGGAGCATATTTTGTACAGACGGTTGCACAAAATTGCAAAGGACATGTTGCTTGTTTGGCATATGTCCGTACTCATATGGAATTTAAATAAAAAACAAGAAAATTAGTCAATTGTAGAGGTTTTGACTAGAATGTATATATGGTAGAAATTGTCCGCAAGTTTTCCACTTGAATTCAATGATTGCAAATTTGGCAAAAGTATACAATTATTCAATACCATTTTCCCCGATTCTTTCTCAAGGAAACATTTATGTTTCTAAATTATTTTTCCCATGGGATTTAGCCAATGGTTTTCCTTTATTGTTCCAATGCATTGTAAATTCTTGACCTTGTAATAAGATAAGTGCCATAGTTGATTTCTTTTCCAGGCTATCTCTTTCATCTCATTGCAAAGAAAAAAAATTAGCATGTTGTGGGATTGTAGTGCAATGACTTGTTGGATTTCTCCACACAGTTCTTGAAAAATAGAAAAAATGTCCTCTTTGTGGGGTGAAATCATGAAGATGGGTTACACTTTTGCTTGTTTTATGATAAACAAAACTGTATTTTCACAAGTTATTCAACTTCCGGCATACAAAAGTATTTTTTTTATTTAGAATTTCACTTTACAGTAAAAACAAAACTTGTGAAGAATTGTGTTAGCTTTCCAATGACTATTTTAGAATTTTTTTTTATCACGATTTGATATGTCAATTTGACAATTGTTTAACAGTATGTTCCTTAAACATGAAATGAATGATAATGAGTTACTTATTTCTACAACAATGTATTTATTATTAAACTTATGTTTTTAAGAAACAAAATATACTGCAACAATCTACAAAGACTCTATTTGATTATGACTATAACTTTTAATCTAATGGATGAATATTATAATTTCTAGAATTTTTTTAAGTTGACCAAGCTAAAAATGTTGTAGATTTTAAACACATGTTTTTCTACAAATTGTATCTATCTTAATTTTTACTTAAAACTAAAATCTAAATATACCCTTTTGAAAAGAACAGTTTAAGGATTATGAATATGTTTTTTTCCAAATTTTTCACTGTATATTTTTAGAGATATCGATATTTCATTTCACCGAATCATAATGTCTACTGAAAATATTATGTAGTGTTTTTTTTTTTAATTAAATAAAATTAGATAAAAATAAAGAAAATGAAAACAAATTATAGGAATTGAAAGTAGATTCAATTTTGGAAATGCTGGTGTCATTTTCAAAACCAAATTCTCAGTATTTGCAGAAGTCCACAACCTCCGAAGTTCAATTAAGCTTGGGGCAATTCTCTGGTTTTAGTTTTCAGTCCCAATTTCTTGTTTTCGGCCGAAAAAATATTTTGGCCGAAAGACTAAAATCTAACAAAAACCGTCAAAACTGAACGGTTTCCAAGTTTTTCGGCCAAAAAACCATTCTTTTGGCCGAAATACTGTCGAACGAATTTCGTCTGTTGGAAAAAATGAAACAACACGTCGTATTGTTTTCTTTCGCGCCAAATTGTATAAATAGGCTTTCGACCGAACACATTTAACACAATTCATGGGATGGACAAATAGATATAAGCTCGAGGATAGGGATTTCAAAGAATTTCTATTACTAATTGCAGTTGTATTCTTTTCTTTCTTTATTTCTACCCTCTGTTCCATAGGCTTAATCGGAGGATCGATATCGATACATGGTGGTTTTCTAGAGCACTTAAACAAAGTTTTGAATCATCTTTTTGGTTTTTTTTGAATAAGGTAATTGATGTTTGTTCAAGTTTTTATTGGAATAACAATTTATATGTTGAAAGATAAATGTTGAGCATTTTTTCGAGGTGAAGTCTTTGTTGAACATATCTTTTATAGATAACTATAAAATTCATTGGAAACAAAAGTTTGCGCAAGAGAAAATATGATCGCACTCGAGATGATACTCGCCAAATCGAACAAAGGAAAGAGATTTATCGGAGAAAGAAACAATAACATGCAAATATTGAAGAAAGAAATGATGATAATGTCAATAGATATTTTCGACAAGAAGAAGTTCAACCAGGTATGCATGCACATATGATGATCAAGCACACGACACACATTGGGACTGTATTCAGAAAGTAAAAAATTCAAAGTATAGAATTCAAATTAAAAATATTGTAAATAATATAATTGATTGTAATTACAATTTGATGTTTTTCAAAAAACTTAAATAGATTTGTCTCATAATGTCGAAGAAGACGTTGAAACCGAAATTGAATCAGAAGATGAATCACCTATAGGTATGTGTACATAAATTTAGATTAATACAAGATGAACACTCAAGTATATATAACTTAGTGAATTTGTGTTCGGGTTATGTTTTTTAATATAAACTTTAAATTGAAATATGCAGGAGAATCTATCAACATTGATGATGAAATATTAGAAAATGTTGATATTGACAAATTTGGGAAGAAAAAAACAAAGCATTATATAAGATATCGAACTAAGAATATGTATAATACTTATTTCAAAGATGAATCAGTAACAGTACAGGCTCAACTTTTACTTTCTCTATTGAAGTCAAGAAAGATAAAAGAGGCTACATCATTATTGGGTATTCAAAAGTCGACAAAGGATACAAAGGTGCAACACAATGTCTTTTACAATATAAATAGTGTATTAAAAGCTTTTGGAAAATCTCGAAAAGAAGATGTCTGTGTTGCACGTAAAATGTTACAAACAACAATTGTTTCAGGGAGCAATATAAAAGATCGTTTGACACTACACATGGAAAAAACTTTGGGAACGTCAAGAAAAACATTGCACAAACATAGAAAATTTTGTTTCCAAATAGTTGTAAATGATGAATTGGCTTGTTGGACAGTGATTTCTAGACAACCCTACAAAGATAGACTTGCAAAAAATGTTAAAGAATTGGCCCGTAATTGTTGGTTGGAAGAATCTTGTATTTCACCACATACAAGGGATGTGTTGCATCGAAGAATAGCATGAAATCAATATGAAGAAAATCCAAAACATATATTGCCAATGACACAAATAGAGTTGTTTAATAAGTTCAAAGAAGAGCACAAAGAAGTTAAAATTTCCATCAATACATTTGTGCAACAAAAACCATGGCTTGTTAGACCCATCATTGTCTGTGACACATGTTTTTGTCATTATCATGTGGATTTTGAGTTGTATTATGACACTTTTTTGGATTTTGGTAAAACTTTATGGCCAGGTTCACCTCCTCCTTCCACATTCCGTGTTTTTATATCTAAAATTCTATGTGAAAGAGAAGATGATTATTTATTTTACAAAAAAAAATGTGTTGGTGGAAAGAAATGTGATCTTTGTGGAAATCTAAGTTTGTTTCATTCAAAGTATCACATTGATATGAATGATCAATCATTTTCTAATATAAGAGTCAATTGGAAGAGATATGAATATTTGAGCAGCACGAATCCACATTCTTCAAATGTTATTTCCAAAAGGCTTGATTTGAAGGTAGATAAAATCTGTTTGATAGAGATTTTGAAGAAGTTTGAGGAATAAATCTATAAATACACCAAGCATTCACATAGAGCTCGATGGAAAAATCTACAATTCAAACAATCCCGTGAAGTGTTTCCACCAGGGACAATTTTGTCTATAGTTGATTTTGCAGAGAATTACACATTCACTGCACAAAAAGAAATACAGAGTGAATATTATCATTCTGATCAAGTCACCATATTTGTCCACGTTCTATATAGACATGCTCAACAGAGTCTTCCAAACATAGAAAGTACCAACGACAATCGACATGTTATTAAAGAATATCACTTTTATATGAGTGATGAGCGAACAAACGACACACATTATGTACAACATTGTTTTGATAAATTTTATGATTCATTGAAAGAACGTGAAATCATATTCGATCGACATTGGATATGGTCCAATGGGCATGCGGGTTAGTTCAAATCTGCACGATCATTCTATTGGTTATGTCGTCTTCATAAAAAATTAAATATTACACATTGTTGGAATTTTTTTGAGACTGGTCATGGAAAATGAGAGGATGACGGTGCAGGGGCATGTATAAAACGAGCACTTCGAAGGTATTAGTTGAACCCTCATGCCGATCAATTTGAATCCGTTGAACAAGTTGTTGAATGGTGCAACATGGTGCTAAGCCATGAATATAATCTGTCAAAGATGTGCGCAGGTGTGTCTATATATAAATGTTACATGTATGTACATAGGATATATAAATTTGAACGTGTTCAAATTTATATTCAATCTTCAATCATTTTATTGAGATATTTCAAGTTAACAAGTTCTTGTCTTGTGCAGGTATTTTTGGCATGTTGGAATCGAATATGTAAATAGATCAATCTCATATGACACCAGTACAATACCTGGGACAATAAAAATACATTCAATTAAAACAAAAAAATTTCAAAATGGGTTTGCATTTGATAGACGAAATGACTCTTGTTTTTGTTCAGTTTGTATAGACGACTCAGAATCCATAGATATTTGCGAGAACGAAAATGCAGGATATGTTAAAGCTTTGAGACATACTAAACTTAACGTAAAAGGGAAAATTCCACTTGCAAGCTCAGAGAAGATGGAATCAAATGAAACAATAGTGTCAGTTGATGGCGATAGAGTTTCTAATCTTGTTAGAGAAGGTAAAATTTTTATGTTTAAATTTTTTCAAATAACTTGTAGATACATACTTGTGTGATAATATAACATGAATTAATTGTTGTCCAATATATATAATTATTTGCAGGAGATGTTTTTGCCATGGTTTCCCCTGTAGACAACACTGAAAATGTGAAATATTATTTGATGCGATGCACAGAACAAAAGATGAGGCTATTAGAAGATTTTGATGATAACGGTTTTATATATGAAAGAGGATCCATTGTATTGAAAGGATATTTTTTTCAAGAAACCCATCAAACTGATACTCATGTTCACTTTCAATACTACCAGTCATATGTCACAAGTTGTCAATATAGTCATTTGGTATGTGCAGCACGCATAAAGTTAATAGAAGTGCAATAAAAAAAAAAGAGTTAGAAAATGGAAAATGTCCAAAGTTGATCATGAACGAATAATTGAAGATGGAATACCATTATGTTGTTTTTAAACAAACTTGGCACATGTGTACATTCCATAATTTTTAATTTTTCATTGAAAATACATTCTAGATTTCGATAACTTGTTTTGACTATCTTCAAACATATTTCCAATTATGATATTTATAAAAAGGGTACCATGCATAAAAAACTCACTTGGGAACTGCACCCCAATTAGTACCTAAAAATATATTGTTAATACTTACAACCTAATTAGTATAGGATTTAGGTAACTAATAATTTGTATGGAAGTGAAAGAACCATTTGGTAACTTATACCCCTATCGATACCCAAAAGTATGTCATTGGGGAATTTCACCCTAATTAGTATAGAAGTAAAAGACATGCTTGAGACACACCTTAATTTACATATATAGGAGTGCGACGACAACTTAATGAATTTGCATCTTAGTTAGTGCTAAAATTATGTTCTTGGTATTTAAACAAGAATTAATATAATAACAAGGGAACCACTTATGGTGCACCCTATTTGAATAAGAGTAAGAGAAGTACTTACAAATTATGACACA